>JARKHS020024758.1:0-40504 GCA_030143305.2 Amblyomma americanum | reverse complement strand
GCACAAGAACTCACCTAATTAACCCCAAAATGACCTTTCTTTTGACAATGACAATGCATAGACTAATACAACAAATATAACCCTTCAGTCACAGTGTACATGTGTACGCAATTTGTTTTATGATGGCTTTGGTTACTGTCGGGATATAACGTATCGCAAATGGCCAGAGCATTTTGCAACCTTTGTGACAAAGCCATGCAGGACCACTTCTAGCCAGGTATGTGAAATGAATGCAGCGAACTTTCATGATAGATACCTTTGTGTTTTACAAAAGCACCAGAGGGTGTCTGAACGTGTGTGTACTCGTTCATTTGTTTTGCATGCATCAGCATTCCCAGCAAACCTAAAATAAGCTGAATTACTTACATAATGACATCATAACTTGGGACTGAAGGGGATGATATATCATTTACACATGCTAAACTAAACTAAAGCTAAACATAACTAATTCTGTTGACTGAAAATAAACATGCATGCAAACACTGCAGTGAAAACAAGGAAGCCGTGGTGGCAGATGTGGTAGTACAGTCCCAACCCCATCCCCTAGTACACACACCTCTCCCCGAATGGCAGCAATTTCTACCCTGTGCCCTTGCTGCTAACAATAAGCCCACACTAGCATGCCTAAATAAAGAATGCAAAGCCCAGTTCTGTCAACTCCCTATCAATAGGTAAAAATAATGAACAAAACTTGGAGGAACTTACTGTAAACCTTGCTCGTTCTTCCATGACTTCATACCCAATAATAGGAGTGTTGTACTCTGGAATGACGACTATACCGTCTTCTTCGATATCACAGCAATGGCCATTGGAAACATCACCAGAATCGCTGCTCACACTGCTTAGAGACTCTCTATCTTGTTTTGAGAATGGGTAACGCGACATCTCATGCAGTGCTCCTTGCTCAGGCACTGGCTCATTTTTTGGTGTACAACTGTTGTCAGTGTCCAAGGTGTCAGCTTTGGAAGGATGTTGGTTGCTTTCTACTTCGCTGGACATCATCAAAGAGTGAAGTAAAGCCTAGAAAGAGACGAAAGAATAGTTGTAGCAACAAACTTCCCTTTTTAATTCCGTAAATCAACTTATTAGTTTTTATTTAACATGATTACAGAACAACAGCTTAACATAGGGGTCTTAATGTTCCACTGCCTCTTAAATTATTGGCGTCTGAAGAGACAAGCAGCCTCGCCATTTAGATGCAGGAACACAGTACGTATACATGCCGAACACAATGCCTGTATGATTGAAAGCAGGAAGCACACAGTATACTTCCAACAAAAGAACAATGCACAAAAATTCGTCAATTGCACACAAAGTTGAAGATATCATTTTTTTTTGTCACTCAAGCATCAAATGTACTTTAGTGAAAGCTTCACCAAAAACAGAACCGTATTATGTGGCAACTGCTGCTTACTGGCAGCCAAAATAACCATGTAAACTGCTTCTTCACTTAAGTCAATGCACCAGTCGTCCACACACAAGAGATGCAATTAAGGCAAGCGAATTTCATTCAACATACAACGGCTACAATTTCACTGTTTTAAAACTTGGCTCAATACACACTTGCTAGCAAGCGCAGAAAAATGCCGGGACGGCACGAATCGAAACTTTGTGCACAGTCTTCTAAAACAAAACGGGATCACTGGATCGGACCGAATACAGCACATTATTCATTATATGGCTGGCTATCACACAGTGCCCGGACGAAAACGCTAAATAATATATTCTGCTACAAGTAATCATTACATCCTAAAATTAGGAGGTAGCGTCCCAGTTCAGACCTAGACCTGTCAGAAGGAACACACATATGCACGTAGGTCCGCCGCTTGGCAGGGAGAGCGCACTAGGACGCCCTCCTCCTTTCTTTTACCCAGTGACATATATACAAGAGCTCCGATGCCAAATTTAGTGAGCCTCACCACTACCGAATGAGGCTAAACCTGCCAAATGTTTCCCTTTTACTTCCTGATAACCTTGAACATTGATACGCATGTACACGATTGCGAACAGCGAACGACATTTAGCAAAAGAAGAGTATGGCAGTGCATGAAATGAAGGACATTTATTCCAATAAGAACGATTGCATTAGCCACAACACGTAAACAATTAAACATATAAGACACTCACCCGAAACAAATGACAGAACTAAGCGCTCATAAGAAATCTGCCTCGTAGCGGTCATTAACTTAATATAGACCAACCTGAAATAGGTCGTGTTATGACAAAACTTTAAAGCGAGAAATACCGTATGTAAGAAATGCAAAAACAGTAACGAGCAGACGTAAATAACTTTCGGTAGGCCTAACACACTGCAAGAGCATACGGAGCCGTAGCGATGCAAGACGCGTCTGAAACCAGTCACGTGATCACCCGTCAATTCGCGGATTGGTTGCACGCGTTTTAATACAAGAAAACCAACATGAACTTCGTTGCTTGCTCCAATTAAACTTTCCGTTTACCCTGCGTATTCGGTTGTGCACAGAATAACGAATCAATGTAGCATTTTATGGCTAAAAAATTAATCGAGACGTGAGAGGTGCGCATTTTCTCTGATGCACGCACCGTAATGGCTACAAGCCTACAAGTTTCCGCACCGAGGAAAAACCGCTCAGCAACGATACATCAATGTCTCATAACCAAACGGCTGCTTCGCAGTGACTCACTCGCTACAATGTAACGGTCACAGAGGAGACAACACCGCAGGAGCTAATGTTCTACGTAACTTGTGTTTTGTTCGCGGCATATTTGGCCTAACGCACATGTCGCGACCGCAGCACGGCAGTGGACCTCCGTGCACTTTCTCCCCTTTCTTGGTGGAATTTTCCGGAATGAACGCCGCGGCACGAAGGGCTCATGTGGAGACAACATAAGCAGCTTAGATGGCACACACTGGGCCCAGGAAACAGCGAAAACGATCAACAGCGTCAATCACACCACAGGATCGAAATAAAGTGCTGATTTATTTCAGACACGAGGCTTTACGTATCCGCTCGCACAGCTCACACGAGGACGAAACAACCTGAAAATCTGCCGCATACAGGCGAACAGGGTCAGAGGAACGCATTTATACGCGCACATGGACATAACGTTCAAGCCAGACGGCCAGTCTGACGAGCAGGAAATTTTGCTACAAGTCAGTGATGTGATGCAAAATTTGCATTTCATAGGCGAACCTAAAATGAAAATGAGTCCCTCGAAGAGCTGTCTAAGGAATGAGGAGTCTTTTTTTTGCCAACCACATTGTCCTGGAGCCTGCGCACGGCTTCTTGAATGAGCGTTCCTTGCTGAAGAAGTTCCTGCAAGAGTTCGTATGGGTCTTTGTCGGAATCCTGCTGGTGTTGGTGGCTGGCGGCGCAGGTCCGGCGTGCACAGTCTTTCGCCACGGCGGATAACACACCATTACTCTCTGACCGCCGAGGCACCAAATACGGGGAGTAACGTGGATGTCGCTGTTGCCCACAGACGTGGCAAGGCTGCTGGTGCGACTTGAGTTTTAGGTTCTCTTTGATGGCCGACGCCAGGTCCTCTTCTACCTCGGCCGCTTTGCCCAGCACACTTGATCCTTCCGACGACAGGACATTCTCCACGACAAGAATATTTCCATTCCTGGGCATCGCTTGCGCTCGCTGCAAGTCGTCAACGGTCCCAGTAGAGGCCCGGACGAAGCCAGACAGCACGTTTTTTCCACCGGACGCACAGTGCACCAAACGCTCAATCTTTGTTTTGGACCGAGGCCTATGCACCTTGCGCCACACACGCCACACGCGCGCGAAGAAATAGTTCCTTGTTGTAAGGCGCTTAAGAAATTAAAACGCATAGTTATAACTGTAAAAACCTACAAACTCAAAATAACTAAGTAAATTTACATTTCAGCATAATATAAATTGATTTTTGAAACATAATATGGAATGTAAATAAACCCCCTTCCCAAATACGGCGAAGCGACACAATATGGGTGCGACATAAACAGAAGCCAGCGGTCGGCCATAGGCGAAGTTACCGTTGTGGCTCCCGTAGCCTAGCTGTAGCCTAATTGGCCTAATCACGCCGTTGACGCCGTGAACCTTCCGCACACTTGCGTGTGGATATGGTCCTCAGTGTGGGGCAGCACTTATCTGACGTCGCGCCATTGGCTGCGTGTCGGCACTGAGAAGTGAAAAATGAAACTTAATGGGTCAAAATATGAGTGGTGATGACCAGTGCCAACGTTGGGCTGTTGGGCCCGGCTTTGACTCTGAACCCTTTCCTGTTTTTGGCATACCAATATTTGGTTGCTGAACATTTGGGCTGTCGCGAATTGAGAACTTATCGGTGTGACCAACGTTCTGTCTCCTTTATCGTGTGTGTTTATGGGACTGTGGAATGGCATGCAGCGTGAAACGATAGTTACTGTGCGTCTGTTTCCATTTTCTTTGAGTTGACGTTTCCGGATGCATACCGGCTGCTTTCCGGCATATACTTCCTTTTTATCTAAGAGCGGAAGAGACATTATTTTGCACTGCCCCTGAACGAAAATTATGTTCGTTGTGGTCAATTTATGAATTACACCTTCCTCGTTCTGACTGCACTTGATCATGATGAAAAATAACGTAGAGGGAAGACGAAAGACGGATAGGACGATGCATACAAGCGCTACTGGATAAGCTACTAAAACAAACATTATACATATTGAAATAATCTGACTAGATTAAGAGCGAAAACTAAATCTTGATAAGTTTGAGAGACGGACCTTAGTGCACCATAACAGAGAACATTGTGGCATTGTCAGAAACTTAACCTGTGTTAATGTAGTGTTACGTCCACATTCTGCCAACTGCAGCCTCTAAGGAAGCTTGTTTATAGCGTGGCAGCAAATTTTCGCTCAGGGCCCCACGATTTTGTTAGTGTTGCACTAATATAAACACCTAGCTTTTTGAATTGTAAGTAAAGTATCAAAATGAAATTTGATGAGGTAATGTGTGGGTTCACATATTTCAGCAGCACCACAGAGCACAGCTAGTGCTTGTCACTGCAAGCCACTCGGGCTTGCATTTTCTTTTCGCAGTCCGAACGTTGTCTCTCTGTAGCGAAGGAATATTCCATGCTAGCACTAGTGTTTGCAATCAAGTTTAGTCTCTCAAAGTTATACCAGTGTTTACAATTTGTTTATTGACCAGAAAGTAACTGATTGCTTGTAATTGATTACAGAAAAAGTAATTGATTACTGATAACATTACCACTTGCAAAAAGTAATCAATGCATTGCAGAATTTAAATAAAATGTAACTAATTACTAGTAGTCAGTTATTTTCAAAACATTACGTACAACTCTGGTCATATTTCTGTGCGAACACGGCTGTATTACAGCAGAGACGCAGACATGGATGGCTGACAAAGACTGGTGCTAAGCTCAAACTGTTTATTAATTCTTGGACAAGCTATGTACACAGTTGTGTACAAGACGAACTTGCAGCTTCTGAGAGTGGGCTGCACCTAGCAGTGATTTCTTTGTTTCAGGTGAATTTCGCATCTTTCATCTTGCAAATAAGCTGAAGGAAACACAGTGAATAATAATTCGTGAAACAGTGAGAAAGGTAGCACATCGTCCGCCATTTATGCGCAGATGTTATTTGCCACCAGTAGTAACATTTTTTTTTTCAATTTCAAGCATAATGTGCACCTTTGAAACAAATTATTTCCATGACCCATCAGGTGTTTATAAGTCGCAGTGTTTCGATGCTGCTAGTTCCATCAATTGTAGCACCTTGTAAGAAATTATACGCAACCCTGCTCAAAATCAACCTCTTGCATTTTGTGCTGGAAAACTAACAAATTGTCTTTCTTAAGGCCTGACTATACTATTTCGGTGGAAAAATATTTCATTTTGATGGAAACAAAAAATGGTGTATCAAAAGGTTAAGCAAAACAAACAACTCAGCAGTAACGTAGTGTCTTTGTTGCACTTAACATGTACATTAATGTTTACAGCCTTCGGGTTCACTTTTGACTGACTTGCAGATCGAGTGCCAGTTATAAACTATTGTGGGCAGGTTTGGGACAAAAAAAAAAAAGAGAGAACAGATGTTCTCTAGGCTGCTTTATACTGTCTCTTTAGCAAGACATTGTCGTAATATTTAAAAAGAATAAACAGGCAGAATTCAGTCTAAATATTTCAAGAAATAAGGGATACATGCAATTAATCTTGGCAGTGTGTTGCAACTACATCTATTTCAGTGTGGTTTTGAAAGCTATATGTGTAAGCTTCCACTTAAACAGAGCCAAGTAGAGTAAAGCACCTTATGCATTGTGGAACTACAACATTAATTAAGCCTTTTTCAGTGTCATTGCCCTATAGTATTTTTTGCTATTAGCCAATTTTGTTATGAATGCTAAATAACCTCAGTTACAGAGTGGCAAAGAGTGGAAAGAATTGAGATGTTCAATTCCAGTAAAGTAAACCTAAACATGTTATTTCATGCTTGTGAAGGAAGCGACCAAGACGTTAAAGGAGAAACAATTTTTTTGCTGTTTTTTTTATAATGTATTGTAGAGGGCACACACCACGCATGGTAACCAGTAACCAGCAGTAGCTGTGCCCACAAAGCAGGCTGCATTCAAGTGAGGTGTTCATTCTGCAGGGTGTTAGTATTTCAAGTAAGGTGTTTATTCTGCAGAGTGTTTGTATTTTGCATGTTTAGCAGTTAGAAGAAATTGCCGAGCCTGAAATCAAGTTAGAGTAAATGAGCTTTATTAAAGCCTGTAAAGCATAAACTTATGACACTGTGGGCTTTCACAAACTGCATTAGGCGTGTCCAAACTGAACATAAGTTTTTCTTTAAGAAAATAAAGCACCTTTCTCAAACTTGGGTTGGATGCCCTGTACAATCTTAACCATTTTCCGGTATCTTTTCATTAAAGGACTACATGCACCTAATCTTAGTTGTGTGTTTCCTTCCTTCAAATGATGCTTTAGACATTGGAACTACATGAATCACCAGGTGGTATTCACCTGCGACCACTAAATAATTTATAATTGAATTTCTTCTCTCGTGCCGTTTTGGTTTCATCAACCGAATGATGGCTGTGTTGTACAGTTGACCTTTAGTTCACATGAAGCATAAGAAAACCTGCAACATAAATGCTGAAATGTAGTTTTAATTTACTACAGCACTTAAACCAGCCTAATTCAAGAGCCGGAACGACAACAAACGACGTATCGGCAGTCATATTGCCGTTTCTTTTCGTGCCTCACCTGACCGAAAGGTCAGATGCATGTCACAGCCACCGTTCAGCTGACGAAACTGAAACAGCATCAAGAAGAAATTCAATTATAAATTACTAAACAGTCGTAGGTGAATACCACACAATCATCCATGTATATTAATGTCTAATGCATCATTTGAAAGAAGAAAGCACGCAAGCAAAAATTTGGTGTCCAAAGTTCTTTTTTCAGCACTGTGGCGAAAAAATTTTTGTGCTGCATGGTTGTGTGTTACATGCTGGCCCTCTCTCTACCATGTCCTTTGCAGGGTTATATTAAGGATCAGTGGTTTTCGTTTTGTGCATTCCATCTTTAGAGGTGCAGCAGCGTTCATTTGTTGCTGTCAAAGTGGCCTCTGTGACTACTCTCTTCGCCTTGTATTGAACTGGTCGACTAAGGTAACAAAGGTGTCTGCTGGCTGCTATTTTTTTTTTTCAGAATCAGTCTCCAAGTAAAGTATTGTGTTCACTTGTAGAACTTAAAATACTTGTAAATAGACTCTGCAGATGACTGCATCTTGTTCTGGTCCTTTGAATGAATGCTTATACACTTTATGTTTTCCTGTACAAGAAGGGCAGAGATGTGCATGCTATTAAGAATTGTTGGAAAAGGACTTTTTCAGTGATAAAATAGATTTCAGTCCTGAAAATGCTGTCTTGCACTGACTTGGGTTGCTGCCACAGCAATAGGGATGGTGGCCAGGGACTGCAGGTTATGATTCCGTAATTTTATCATGAAATTTGAAGACATTTTAAGTATGGCTTTTTTAGTGCACTTTTTAGTGCATCAAGGGGTCTCGCGCCCCTGATGGTCCAAATTAATCTGGAACATGGAAGGTCATTGATAGGGCAGAGGGTTTGCAGGGAGAGCTTGCCAAGCGAATGAGCTTCTTACAATGAAGTGGCACCTTGTGCCACTAGAATGGGTTGGTGTGTACTTTTTTCTTTCCTGACTAGCCTGATCTGTATATTTGCCACAGGCCTCAGCAAGAGCGCAAAAAGTCAGGAATAAAAAAATAACTGCTTCTAATTTTTCAGCTTTTCCTATCCAGGTGCCAAGATATCTAAGGTAAAATATGTGACCACCAGTGAATGTTTCATTTTACAGGCATGGTCACTGCACCTGCATATTACCTCTGGCTTGACAATGAGACACATGGGAAAGTGAAATACCTTTGCCAAGCAACCATAATGCTAATTTGAACAGTTTGATCAATATGTTTCCTAGAAGGGTAGAAACTATTGCTGATATAATCAAATTAGTGCTATATGAACTTGATATAGCTTCAGAACTGCTAAGGGCTACCATTTTGGAGCATAAATCTTGGTTTTGTGACATCACTCAGCTATGCCAGCTGCTTCCACATGTACATGGTGCAACTTGTCTATCAGCTCGGAGCAACTTTATTTGGTCTGAACAATAACTTATGGTAAGCTGTACAAACAGCAGTTCTCAGCCATTTACAGAACTGGTTTGAATTAGTAGTTTTTTATTTTATTCACTGTGGTTAGGTTATAGTTGTAAGACAATGAAAAAAAAATAGTTTGGTTTCACTTGATTCTTATTATAGGCAAAAGTAAGAGCTCCCATTGGTTTAGTCTTGATGCTGTTCATTACCCTGACTGCAAGTTGTAACTTGTTACTCCTGAAACAGCATAATATACAAAACATGAGCACTGCATATTGGTTTAATATTTCTTTTGGAACTCTGCAAGCCGTGTACTAGGTGTGATGAATTATATCTCGCAGATTCTGAGTTACGGAATGAAGCCATGGTCGTGCATACTTGCATGTGAACAAGGTGCTATTTGCTTAGACTATCCTTCCCACTTCTAAATTGTACACCAATATGACAGCAAGTTCGTGTCCATGATAAGCTGCCATGGGATATGTCAAGTGATGTCATGGCTTGTGCCTGATATGCTGATAATGTGTATGTTATATCATGCCTGATATCATGAAGCATATGTGATTCATTCATATGCTTGGTAAGCTGCTATGGTATGATGTCTTGAGCACTGTGGTGACAGTACATATAGGGATGAGAGCTAGATCAGGTACTCCTACTTTGAAACAAATGAATGAGTGACATATGAACTATGGCATAAAAACTCTTAAGAGTGCCAGGACACGTTGCCATAAATAGAGTGCATCTTCACTGTGAGCAAAGTCTAATTGGGTAAAAAATTTGGTTATCCATTCTTACTTCTTTTCTTGTATTAATTGAGCATCCGGATATGACATTCTCAGGCCAGTAGTGGTGCATACAATGCAATGAAAGAATTTACATGAAACCCAACTCTGAGCATTATGTCCATACATGCTGTATTACCCCCAACATATGCACATATATGTTGTCCCACTTTTTTATGCACGGTACAATGAATTAAAAAGAATCATGCATGACACTATGCCTCCTTATTTGTTTTCTTCTGACCTTAAAAAAGAAAATGTCTGCAATAGGACAAGAATGCGACAAAAAGAAAGCTAAGAGCATAATTGAAACTGATGGCAAATACAACAATCCAGAGGGCCACAGAAATCGGGCTCAGCAGACACATATCTGCCTTCTGGGTAAAGGTATACACTTATTGCCACTTGTCGACTGATACATTTGTCAAATCCACTTCTCCTATGGCCTGTAAAATAGATGACAACAGTGGAGACACTTTTTAAAGATACTGCAATTATGTACTGCCAAAACTTTTTTGTTGTTGTTATCTGTCTATTTAAAAAAATACTGTACAGTTTTGATTGATGAAAATGAGCTTTTCTTGGTTGGTTGTTGACCTCAATTTTTTTTATCGTGATAATAATAGCAGTAAATTATGCTTTTAAGTGTGAGTGAACAGAAGATTACAAGTACCTATAGCCTACTGACAGAAACAGAGTACAGTAAGCATGAGGATGAGATTATCTTGTTCAGTGGTGCAGTGTCTCAGATTATAATAGATGGCAGGCAATACTTTCATTTTCTGTGTACTTAAATACTTTTCCTGGCTCTCAGGTGCTTTAATCTCATGCAGATATTTGGCCAGAAGTGGCAAGGCTTTATTTGAATATATAACATAAACTGCTTATGAACAGGACACAGAAGAGGTGCAGACAGGGCATCCAAAAGATGCAGACACCCAAAAGTGGCATATGTAATCTTGCTTCAACCAGAATGAAGAGCATTCAGACCTCATGAGCAGAACTTCACTGCTGAAGTACTGATGGTGGCACCCATTGCTAGGAAAAAAAAAAAAATCACTGCCAGGAAACAGTGGACTATGCAGGCCTCTCCATCATTTAAAATTTCTTTGGTCTGGTAGTGCTGACATCTTCGAATTTGTTCCAAACAAAACATAAGTGCTTCACAAAACCAAAAGTGCTAAACAAATCCACTACCAGATCCCACATTGGTGCGAAATTTTGGCATGAAAGAGCCAGCAGTTTAGTTGGAAGTTACATTTATACTATGGTCTCTATATAAGCAATGCAACAGTTGGCAGACATTTTTCGTACTTTATTAGACACTGCACCATGAAGTCGTAGGTCTTTATGGTCGGCTGATACCAGCTGTAGATTATGTTGTAGTAAGGCATGTGTAAAACTTTTGGCTGAATTTAATATGTTGTGTGATGGTCGTGTTTATAAAAGCACTGCTTCGTAATATGTAGTTCGTTTCAGTTAAAGGGGGAGCCTGGTCTTGAAAAGAAAAATTTTATTAATGAAGTCACAGTTTAGAGACCTTCAGGGAACGTATTTCTGTGTGCCGATTCTAAATATCTCATTTAATTTCATGTAAAACAATTCCTTGAGCACTTATGTAATTTTTATGCATGTATCTTGTGAAGAACTTTGAAAAAAAAATTTGCTGATATGTATGACATTGGGTTCTCTTGAAACTAAGGAATGCAATAAGGGTAAAATTGTCTTCCTGCCTATCATAGAACTTAAGTTATAGGGTTTTAAAGTTGTTGCTTCAGAAATGCGAAGAAAAGTGTGTATTCTTGTTTCTGAAGTGGCAGCTTAAATACCCTATAACTCAAGTTCTATAATAGCCAGGATGATTTTACCCTTATTGCATTCCTTAGTATCAAGACGACCCAATGGCATACATATCAGCAAGTTTCCCGCAGCAGAATTTTTTCAAAGCTCTTCACAAGATACATGCATAGAAATTATATGTGTCCAAGAAAATATTTTACATGAAATTAAATTACATATTTAGAATCAGCACGCAAAAATACATGTTCCCTGAAGATTTCGTAACTATTACTACATTAATAAAATTTTGTTTTCAAGACCAGGCTCCCCACTTAAAAGAAAATAAATGCCAGAAACCTTGTAAAGTAATTTTAAGATTGCTGGCATTCGTGTGCACTCTGGTCCTGTGTGTGCCGAGATTTGCATCCAGATTTGCAGCAGTCCTGATTACTATGGACCTAATTGGCAAACAAGTGTCACTAAACTGCATATAATCTGTCATAGTGATTCCTGCTATTTTCAAATTTGGACACTGTTTTGGTTCCAAGAGCTGGTCAAAGCCCCCTATAGTTATTTCGTTTAACCTGCTTCAAACAGAGCACTAATTTGTCAGGTAGTGAAATATGAAGAACAGCCATGCATGTGACCTTCAGTTTTCTATTAACACAACAGTGTTAAGGGTCCTTTTCAGTGGCATTCCCGGCATCAGTGGTGTTGTGAGCGGAAAAGCAGGTGGCCCACCTTCCATCTAGGTCATGTGACCTCGTGACATCGTCACAACCTACCCACCAGATTGTGAGCAAACTGCCCATCATGGCAGGTGGCAGTTAAATTTGTGGTTGGTCGCAAGAAGTTGCACGGGAAGAGCAACTTGGGTCTCACAAGCCCCACCCGTGGCTGTGTTTGAAACGTCCACCTGCGGGGAGCTGTGGTATGCTTAACCGCTGCACCACTACGCTAGTAATTATGAGGACTCCTCACAATCTATGAATGTGAAGTAGAGAATGACCAATTCCATATATATGGGCAAGAAGGCAGAACTTAGGCAACAGAGAGGGAGTACTTGTGTGGGAGGGATCTATAACGCTGTTGCTTTGCATTCTTAAGGGTAGGTGCATTATCTGATAGTGAAAGAACATTGTCCATGTATGTGAAGTGATGCGCAAGCTTAAGGCAGAGCTTAAGTCTCCCCTCAAGATTTCTGCTTTTGTGCACATTTGAAATGATATGTGCATGTTGAGGTTCCTGAACACAATTTTTTCATCTTGTTGGCAATCCCAGGCCTGTGTTCAGATTATTCGCCATCTCAGATGTGATGGAAAATGGAATAATCATGTGAAAGTCCTTATGAGTGGCAGTTTTTCAGTCGCGATTCGAATATCCAAAGGGTTTTCAGTAAAAGAACCTTTTGATTTTAAATAACACATCTTTCACTTCTGCATACCTCAGTGATGTGCACATTTTGTTATGGAGAGCTCATGGTTGATGTCTTTGTCTGGAACTATGAAAATAAAATTGGTGAACAGGCATGGTTGGCAGGTTTTTTTTTCTTCCCATTTAGCCATGCACTAAATATCAGCCCCTTTTGCACGGAACCTTTGGTTATAGAAGTAAGGCACATTTTACAATGTTTCTAAGCCAGTTTGTACCACGGATTTTCCTTGCTAGACGAAATGTGAAAGGAAATGTACCTGTAGCTTCCTAAAAGGCGCTGAAATGGATTTTGTATTAGCACCAGAAAAGGTGTGCCATTTTTCATCTTTTTTTTGTAATTTTGCATATTTATGCAAAAGATAAGTACACTGCAATATTTCAGCTTCCTGGGTAAAATGAGTTGTATTGACGCAAATTTGTATATTCCTAACAAGTCGTTCACTGTCAACAAGGCTGCAAGAAAAGATTTCAGAGGGCTTAGTAATATGTAGATTCACGTTTGTTGCATATGTGAACAAAAGAGAAAGGTTGGCTTGCAGTTTAATGCAAGCAGCAGTTCTATTTGAGCTCCCTTTTCTGCATGGATATAAAAAAAATAATTTCTATATTATAATCCCCACCTGTTCTAATGGCCTAAGAGTATATATAGATTCAGAGTGTATAACTGGATAGTTTTTCATTATTTTTTTTGCAGCTATGATCTCAGTGTTTGTTCCTTCAGTTGCATAGGGTTCATCCATGGCGTGCTCTCAACAGTATGTTCCATGTGCTGCTTTGACTCGTTCATTGCGACTGTGGACAAAGTAAGCGTACAGTGCTGCTCTTGTTGGCACCTTGTATCTGAATCGTGAAAAATATACTACGGTGCATTAATGAAGTATATGGTGATTCAGCAGACCTAAAACAATATGCTCAAGAGAAAATGTACTAGAATGATCTTTTAGATAAGTGTATTAAATTTTTCACTTAAGGACAACAATTTTAAATTCTGCAGACTTTTCCATATTTCTTTGTGAAAATCTTTCAGGACTCCATCCGGACATTTTTTGATAGCTCAAGACCTTCACACCAGCCTAGCTCCCAAATTTAGCAAATTATCTTGCAGTATCTTGCAGTGGATTAATGCCTACCTTAGAGACAGGCAGCAGTTCGTTGAAATTCTGAACTCTTCCTCAAAAATGCTGTCCATGACTTCTGGTGTGCCCCAAGACAGTGTCTTGGGCTGCTGTTGTTTTTATTCTATCAATGATTTGGCTGACGCCATTCATGGTGATGTTTCTATCTGATTGTTTACGGATGATTGCATGCTTTTTAAAGCAATTATAGTGCCAAATGATTATGCCCTATTACAAGCAAACCTGCAGGCTATTGATGAGTGGTGTATGTGCTGAGGAATGCAACTTAAATAAAACGGTTCTGCTATGAGTTACTAGGAAAAAAACATTCAGCAACTTTTCTTATTCACTTGGCAACAATATTATAACAGAAGTAGATGCCAATAAATACCCTGGTGTCACGCTGAATAATAATCTCACATATCTGCCATTTGCTCTGTAGCTCTTGGAAAGCTGTGGTCCTTCAAAAGAAAGCTTAAAGGTGCACCTGTTCAAGTTAAGCTTTTAGCCTACAGTGCCTGCGTCAGAGCCAAACTTGAATATGCTGCCATTGTATGAGATCTGCGCAGTAAGAAGTATATATTACTGCTTGAGCGAGTTCAAAGAAAAGCGGTACTGTACAATTTTACTAAATATAGGAGACATTATTCCCCCTCCTTAATGATGCAATAGCATAACAAACTCTAAAATCTCATCAGAAATTCAGTTGGCTCGCATTTTCGTACAACTGCCTTTGGGTAAGCTGAAGTTAAACTGTGCAGATTGCGTAGAGCGGCATTTTACTAGGGAGACAAGACACATACACCCTCGATCATTCCCTGGCTTCTATTTTTGCGAGAACAAACACTTTAAACACAATTTTTTTCCCCAGAACTATCAGGGAGTGGAATTCCTTGCTTTCGCAGCAAGCGACGTTGTCAAGGAATTGGAATGTCAATTCTTGTGTTGTTGTTTGTATTTCGCTTGTTATGAAGTTTCATCTTTTTTTCCCCCTTCCTCTCCATTGACTTGTATGCAATTTCTTCTCTACTGTCATATGCTTGTTATATATGAATTTACACTTTGTCACAGACTCCCTCCTGCTTGGATTTTTTCATGTGCATGCATGGTCTGCAGTATCTGAAAATAAATAAGATAACTAGCAATGACTCCGGGGCAGCTCTCTGACCAATCTGCACCAACACACTATACTCGCAGTCTTCTTCAGCAATTTCTGAAGGATGCTTCTGCATCCGTTGAAGAGCATTGCTGCCCTTTACGTGGCTCTTGATCAGCACCTGTAACAGAACAACATAATGAATCACAATGCAAACTACAACAAATGGCGACCCAACTGTCGAAGGAATTGATCTGCTTTGGGTTGCAGTGTCCTGTCACATTTTCTGGGCTGTGCTTAAAGATATTCTGAAGTCTTGTTAGCAATTCCTCAGTTCCTCCAACCTGTTACCATGCATCATTTCTGCTGCACAGTTTACCTGCGCCAACAAAAATAAAATGCGGCCATTTGCTGCTTCCCTTGCGTGAAAGTAGAGAACAGCACGCTCATGAGTGAGAACGGAGGGAAATCAGAAGAGACAGCACAGTGACTAATGAATGGGTGAGGTGTATGTACTCTGCTGGGCCATACTTTTAAACCCTTTAGCACACCAGAATTGATGGGACCAGAGGCTCTGGGGACAAAGAAACCATGGTATCTGCGAAAAGTGTGTGAGGGCCACTGAAGTGTGGATGATACTTGCCCAGACAATGCAAAGACGTCCTGAGGATGACCTCGGGCTGCCCATGTCTGGATGTTCAAACGTCCTCAGGTTGTTCCTAACTAGTCCTCAAGCAATCCAATTGGGATCCATTTGTCCGTCCATTGTGCATACCCAGGGTGTCTTGAGGATCATGTTTGGGGACGTTTTCAGGACTGCTTCAGGATTTTTATCAAGCTTTTTTTTTTTTTCCATAGGAGTGCAGTATTCAGAACTAATGTTATAGAAGCTAACCGGAATAAGCAAAGAGAAGAGGCACAGCACGGGTTTACCATGCCTAGGGCTGTAGATAGCTGCTAGCTGAACGACAATCTATTTTGTAAGGACATCTGTTAATGGAGGATGTTTTTTGATGATCGAAGTTAGGATTCAAGATTTTGATGATAATTCAGTTCACCCTTATGCACAGCAAGCTTAGTGTCCAATGTCTGTGCTTACAAGGAACAAACCCCTATTAAGCTCTTTAAAAAGCTGAATAACGTAAACATCATGTAGTAACATATAAACATCATGAATTCGTGATGTTTACATTACTACTTAGATGTTGTTATTTGGGTCAATGTGCCAAAAAGCAAGTGTTGCACAGTTTTGTGTGCTTTGACCCATACGTGTTGACTCGTGAAAAATGAAAATTGGAGTGCTCATGGTGTGCCTTTTTAGGCATGTGGAGGACAAATGAGTTACCATTTGGAGGTGCATATAATTGCATAATCAAATGCCAGAAAACAAAAAAGCTTTTTTTTTAATTTTCTGCTTGCAAGAAGAGTGGCAGCCTGTTGCTGTTCACACTGTGGCAAAGAGTGTCAAAAATGGTGCCTTGAAAGTGGCAGTTTTTTGCCTTGAAGGTTGCTTGCTGCTGGCCTAAGTGAAGTTGACCTTTTTGCAGCTGGAAACATGTATTCTTGGTAATTGCAAGCTGTATACAGAGAGGTCATGGATGCAGATTCAACAGTTTTTCTCTCTCAAGCCTATTAAAATAACAGGCATGTGAAAGTCCACTGCAACACGATTTTCTACTGCATACGAGGCCACCTTCATCCACGCATGTTTGGTTTTCTGGTTTACAGATGTATACGTTAAGACGACAAGGAGGGCAATGTCATTAGCAATATGAATAAGAGTTAAAGCAGCCGAAGAGTTCTACACAAATCTATACAATAGCCAATGTAATCAGAATGTTAATGAGAGAGACAGAAGCGAACAGCAATGCGTCATCTCGTCAGTAACGAAAGAGGAAGTAAAGAAAGCCTTAGGAGCAATGCAAAGGGGAAAAGCAGCTGGTGACGATCAGGTAACAGCAGATCTGTTAAAGGACGGAGGGGAAATTGTGCTAGAAAAACTAGCCACCCTGTATAAGCAATGCCTTATGACCTCGGCCGTACCAGAAGCTTGGAAGAACGCAAACATTATCTTAATTCATAAGAAAACAGACACCAAGGACTTGAAAAATTACAGGCTGATCAGCTTACTGTCCGTTGCCTACAAAGTATTTATATGGTAATCGCTAATAGAGTCATGCCAACCTTAGACTTCAATCAACCAAATGATCAGGCAGGCTTTCGTAAAGGATATTCCTCAATAGATCATATTCACACTATCAATCAGGTGATAGAGAAATGCGTAGAATATAACCCATCCCTATATATAGCCTTTATTGATGACGAGAAGGCATTTGACTCAGTGGAAACCCGGCAGTCATGTAGGCATTGCAGAATCAGGGTGCAGAAGAGCCTTATGTGAAAATACTGGAAGATGTCTATAGCAACTGCACAGCTATCATAGTCCTCCATAAAGTCAGCAATAAAATTCCAGTAAGGAAGGGTGTCAGGCAGGGAGGCGATCCTGCATGCCAATGCTATTTGCTGCCTGTTTACAGAAGGTGTTCCAAAGACTGGATTGGGAACAGCTGGGGATAACAGTTAATGAGGAATGCCTAAATAATCTGCGATTCGCTGATGGCATTGCCTTGCTGAGTCACTCAGGAGATGAATTGCAAAGCATGATCAATGAGTTACAGGCAGAGCAGAACGGTGGGTTTAAAAATTAACACGCAGAAAACCAAAGTAATGTTCAACAGAAGGGGACAGCAGTTCACAATTGGTGGCGAGGTGCTGGAAGTGGTTAAGGAGTATGTATACTTAGAGCAGGTAGTGACCGCTGATCTGGATCATGAGAGGGAAATAACTAGGAGAACAAGAATGGGGTGGAGCACATATGGCAGGTTCTCTCAGATCATGAATGGCAGTTCACCAATACCCCTCAAGAGAAAAGTGTACAACAGCTGTATCTTACCGGTACTCACCTATGGAGCAGAAATGTGGAGGCTAACAAAAAGGGTTCAGCTTAAGTTAAGGACAACGCAGCAAGCCATGGAAAGAAAAATGATAGGTGTAACGTTAAGAGACCGGAAGCGGGCAGAGTTGGTGAGGGAACAAACACGGGTTATTGACATCCTAGCCGAAATCAAGAGGAAGAAATGGGCTTGGGCAGGGCATGTAATGCGAAGGCAAGATAACCGCTGGTCCTTAAGGGTAGCAGAGTGGATTCCAAGAGAAGGCAAGCATAGCAGGGGGCGGCAGAGAGTTAGGTGGGCGGATGAGATTAAGAAGTTTGTGGGCGCAGCTGGCAAAGGACGGTTAATTGGAGAGACATGGGAGAGGCCTTTGCCCTGCAGTGGGCGTAGTCAGGCTGATGATGATTATTTGGGGTGCAACGTCGCAAAGCCAGGCTATGAGGGACGGCGTAGTGAAGGGTTCCGGAAATTTCGACCACCTGCGGTAAGTGCAGTGACATCGCACCATACACGGGCCTCTACAATTTCGCCTCCATTGAAATTCGACCGCCGCGACTGGGATTGAACCCGCGTCTTATGGGTCCACTGCGGCTCATCATGCGTGTAGCCCAGATGGCGCAGCCAGTCAAATCTCCTGCTCTGCAATCACGTACAAGCGCAAAAAACATGGACAAACAAAGAAAGTGCTCGTATTGTCCATTGTCTTTGTTTGTGCATGTTTTTTGCGCTTGTACGTGATTGCAATGCAACAACTTGACCAAAGATCTGTGCTCTTCAAGTCCTGCTCTGCTCGCCTCACCGATTCTGGGCAATTCAGGCAAGTTTCGATGTGTAAATTATTATGAAAAACGCAGGCTATCATAAGCTCCTATGGTCAGTGCTTGAGCCCAAACATCCAGTAGTTTGCGCAGGAGAATTTTTTACATTTTTACAACCACGACAGATAAATACAGAACACCCTGTATATTGCATGCTATAAGCCTCTAAGTGATGTTCTTTGCCAAAATGTTAAAAAAGTAAGATGTGGGCACCCGATTTGAAAGCGCAAAATGTCAACAGAACGGCACGCAGTTATGGGCGACTGGCTGTGGATCGTTGGTTAAACACGCATGAAGCACTGCGCCTGGAAATATATGAGAAAAAAAAATGTGGAACGCTTCATGATTTTGCTTGTCATCCTTGCGCAGGAGCCATGCTAATCTTCTCTGTATCGTTCCAATTTTAGTATATGTACTTTGGAAGTACAGCACGGTGCCGTATCTTGAAGTATATGTAGGCAATGCTCGAGGGGCTCAACGTACAGCAATGACAAGAGCTAAACATTAAAATATTTTACCACGCTTCAGTGTGTGATATCGGTTCTGATTAATGAATGCCACTTATGCTATTTTCACAGGCCCGTTAGTTCAATTTTATAATTACATATGTTAGTATTAGTGGTTATAATGTTTGTGGTTCTAAAAATAGAAAAGGAAGTCGTGGCGCTTACGACATGTGGCGTCCTCTCACGAATATTACAACCACATTGTCCCGCGCTGTTTTAAGTTTTTTTGCGTGCGCGCGTTGCGCTTGCCTCGTTCATGTTACAATCCCTTCTCGTTAAGAAAACAGCATGGACACAGGACGCAAAAGAGGGACACAGAACGAGCTCTAGCTAGTGTTGTGAGCCTGCTTTTACGTCCTGCGTCCACGCAGTTTTCTCATCATGACCTCTCCTTGCTCACACTGCGAAAAAGGTAGTCGACAGCAGCACGTCACCGTTTCTTTAAATTGGCATGTCATCCTATGAAAAAAGAAAATCAAGGCCACTGCGTTTGTTACATGGGTGGTGTGATCTGGGACTTCAAAGCACTAAAGAGGTGAAGAGCCTAGATATAGGCGCTTCACACCAACAGCTTTGTGAATATCCCATGCGTATATCCGTAGCATTGAATACAGCGGAAATAAAAGAGGCCCGCGTACACTCACCTGCCTGCGTTTGTACTCCAGGCGGTTCAAATTAATCCGGAATCCTCACTATGGCATGTAAAAATTAAGTCCATTATTCTATATTGATAAGCATTCTGAAAAGTCAATTTTTTTAGCACCATCTTCTCTTAAGATTGGTAATTAGCACTGTTAGTGGTATCAGTAGTAATTACCACTGCCGTCGATCCCACGTGAAGGGTTTTCCACATATGGCTGGCACGAGAGAAAACAAAAACAGGCTCTTACAAGGGCTCGCACCTTGTTGCCAGAAAGCACGCTGCATTCTGGTGCTCTGTGAAAGCTATAGGTTATCTTGGTAGGCAACAAGAGGGAAGTCTGCGATATGGGAACAGTTTAATGGTGGACAGTCAGTTTGCCTCGACAGCCTACATAGCCGTGTTGCCTGCTAAGGTAAGGAACATGGTCTCCCTCGTGTCTCTCAACACACAGAAGCCTATAGCTCGTAATTTAATCAGCGTTTTAAAAGGGATTCACATTTCCCAGTAAACCACTTGCGTTTAGTGACTAGACATCAGATATACGTACTGCCCAGATGTTATGAACCTCTATCAGACGTCCATATATATCTGGTTGACTTAGAATCAACATCCCCACAACTGCAAAATGCCCCTCCAGATCTGCTAACAGAGACATACTTTAGATGTTGCAGGTGGATGTTTGCAACATGATTTGGACCTTGTTCTGGAGCTCAGGTACGCTGATGGAACATAGCAGAGACGTTGTTTTTCAAAACTAAAAGTTCATGTGGAGGTCAACAAAGGAATAATAATTAGTCTTGTACTGTTGTCGAGGGCCTTCAAAATGTACACAAGCCTGTTGCTGGCATTAAGAGTACGCAAGCACATTTTGGAACAATTTTTATTAAGATACTGGAATGAAAATGAATACAAATTGGCAGAAGCATCCTGCTATACCAAAAAATCTGAATAATGCAGAACGTACACAGTGTTCGAAGTTAACTTTTCCAGATATTTAAAAACAAATAATTACACAAAGGCTGATTTTACAGATAGGGTTATATATTCCGTAAAAGTGGTTTGTTACAAAACAGTGAAGGATTAATTGTGGAAACTTTGTCTTTGATCTGCAAAGAGGATACAGTAAGTAGTTTCATCACAATATTTCGTAAATTTAGGGGCGCAATCCCATAGCAAATGCTTAAATGCAGGCTAACGTGCACTTGCCTAGGATTGTGATGTCACCATAAATACAGTCAACATTTTTTTAAGGTACAAAAAAGAATAAAAACCAGAGTATGACACCTTTCAACATGTCGTTAAACAGAAAACTCGACTAAAATCTAAAATGCAGACAACAGGGCAGCTGGTCAAGTGAACAGAATTTAAAACACAGAAGAGGCCCTCGGAATGCGATGCTATAGGCTAATGGTAAATGAGCTTGTTCAAATCGCAGCTTCAAGAAGGATCCCATTTGTGCAGTGCGTTCTTTGGAAGGCACTATACATTGGAAATTAAGCACCGGACCATAAAGTAGACGTATATCCATACTTGCCTCTCAGGCAAAAAGAGTAACTGCACATAATCACAATATAACAATTTTTCGCGCGAGTGAACCCACTGGATAAAGAGTAAATGGCACATGATATGAGTACTAATGACATGCACACTGGCCTTAGATTGCGGACTCATAGCAAAACCAAGAATTCTTTGATAGCCAAAAAACAAAGCTTTTTAAAATAAAAGACTAGAATTCTATACAAAAGTAGCATACATTTGGCACATGTGCACACAATAGTTCAAAATATGACAGTTGGGCGACTAAATGCCAACTCCACGTAGGTTTGTGATTATAAGGTGCTAATGACGAACATGCTGGTTGAAGGAGCCAGTCTCAAAGACGTGAAGGCAACATGGCTGCACATTGAACAGAACTGTTTGCAGATTCTTGGCAAAATATAGGAACAGGAAATGTTACAATCAAATAAAAAAGGAATGGTTACAAAGTACAGAACTGCCAAGCTGCTAAAATACTTGGGAAGTTGGACATAAACTGAAAACAATACACGAGGGACCTTTGCAATGGCCGCCTCGATACGTTTTTTTCAGATGAAAACAGCAGTAGCTCTAGCTTGTATAAAATATTTCCGCACATGTGAGCGAGTTCACCAAATGTGGAGTTAAAAGCACTTATGTCACAAATGATAAACACACCAGTCCCAAAGCCAAGCCAGTACAGTCTGTGTACTTTTAAAGGCAAGTGGAAGCTTGTCAAAATCAAACATTAAAGACAAGAGTAGAAAAGCAGTCCAAATTCAGAGAATATTATGATGAAAGTGAAAGCAGAAACATAATAGGCTCAACAAATAGAGATGTTAAACTGACCACCTTTCTAGAGCAGTCTCAAACGTAAACAGTAAGGCCCTTGCTCATGTAATGAACATAGTTCACACCCTGCATTGGGCCGACAAAATGTGGTTGCATGTTGTTTAAAACAATGCACTGATGCGGCAAAATATGATGGTTAAAGAAGTCAGTCTCAAAGTATGTCAAAGCAATATGGCTTGCAGTGCTGAAAAGAAAGACTGCAAACTCTTTGAACTCAGATTCTCTACAAGGTAGAAAAACAATTATTACAAACATAAAATGATTACAGTAATAGAACTATCAGGCATGTAGGCAAGTCAGTAACGGACTGTTGAAAAAGACTAGCCCTCAAAGCACATATGCTGCGATATTGTGTGCAGTGGTTGCCAAGATACACCTGTCACCTCAGGTGCCGGAAGTAGTTACTCATCACATTTGCAACGTCCATTGTGGCCATGAAGAGAGGTTCTTGGCACTAGCAGTTAGTCCACCACGTTATTCTAGGGAAGAGAAAAGACCACATTATTCTAGGGAAGAAGAGAAAAGGTTTGGCCGTGCTAGGCTGGTTGGTCATACACTCTAATTTTCAGCAATCCATCGGTTACTTTGTAGTGCTAACATTTTATAGCCATGAAAACAGTGCTAAGGTGTGCAAATCTTTTGCCAGGAAGCAGCCAAACCATATGAAAGCTAAATCAGTTGATAACATTGCGTGTTTATTTTCAATACAAAAGTTACATTATTTAAAAATAAGACAAAGTAAGATAACGATAACTCAAAAATCAATCCTTAACTCTTTCTCTACCATGGGGAAAATGACCTTCTTAAAGGGGTCTCAGCAGTTTTTTTTTTGTGCAAAAGCTACGGGACCTAAAATTCTGCACAATACATTAAAAGAAAGCTGAATGAATGCTCTTCTTACAGAAATAATTTTTAACGAGTTCTGGATTGCAACACAAAATTTATTTTGCCAAAAATGAAATTTTTGAAAAAATTCTTGTACCTGAAAAGAAAAAAATGTTAAAAATTTTCCAAAATATACAAAATGGTTGCCATTCTATTGGCCACCATCAGTAAAAAAAAATTGAAGTTCAAAGTGGAAAATTATTCTTGTTAGATAAGAATAACTCGAAGCCCTACAGTTGGGCATGTCATGCAGCAAAGCAGTTCCTGGTTGTAAAGCACAAAGGAACATTGCAAGTTTTGCAGAACACACTTGTTTTCTGCTGAATTTTGGTCTCATTATAACATTTCTTGCAGTTTCTGTACGTTTCCATTTTTTCTGGCTGGTGCTGAATGCCTTGGGGTGGTCGCGGAGCCCGAACTCTTGGTACATCTTCAAGATCGAGGAGCTGCTTCACTAGTTCAATTCTGAATGCTAGCTGATCATAGCGGGCGATTCTGCCAAGCTCTGCAATCTCGGGATGCATCCGCCTATGTTCTTGAAAAATTATGAAACTGTTTACACAAGCAATGTCTATGTAGTGAAAAATTTAAGTCTTCCACCATCGCACGCACTTTTGAAGAACATTGTAGGATGCAATCAACTGGTCAGATTTATCAACCCCTAGCATGCCCGCGTTGTAGGCGTCAATAAGCTGCGTTTTTTTTATTGAAATCTGCTGCCATTTCCCATCTTTTTTCTCCCTTCTTTTGGCGAGGACATGCTTGTTTGCCGTGTGCGCGGTTGACATCATGTGGACAATGCGTCGATCTTTCCACTGAAGGTAGAGAACTTCTTTGTCTCGAAGCCAGCGCACATCACCTCGCTTCGCCTTTCTTTCCCAGCTGGTTTCTTTTAGTTCCTATGGAAATACGCGGCGGTCTTTTCGGGTCGTGCCACAAGCCAGTGTCGTCCTTTCAAGCAAGCTCCGAAATAGGCTGGTTGATGTGTAAAAATTATCCATATATACACAGTAGCCCTGGTCCAAATATTGATCGCACAGGCGGGTTACAACATCATACGCTAAGCCATGTGCACTTGGCTTTTCTCGCTTGCCTGTGTAAAAAATGAATTGTATGGTGTATCCCGTTCGTAGGTCTGCGAGAACCCACAATTTGTATCCCTATTTGACAACCTTATCTCGATATGTACTGCCGAATTCCGGAGCGCCCTTTTGATTTAACCATTCTTTCATCAACAGAAAGTTCGCGGTGCGGTTGAAAAAAACTGGCCGAACGTTCACTGATGTGCTGCAGCAGCCACGAAACTCTGTCCAATTTTGATCTAATTTCCAAATCAGGGTCAGACACGTGCAGCATTCCCAACAGAGCCCAGAAATGCTTTCGGGGCATGGCTTGTAGTGGAACCATTCCAGCAAAAATTCTTGATGTGTTCCAATAAAGATGGAGCCGCGGTAATTCAACAATCCCTATGTAGAGGAGAAGACCGATGAACGTCGTCATCTCTGCTGGCGTGACCTCTTTCCAGGACCCATCCGCTTCACTGTAGGTTGGCTTTTCTAGGATTATCAACCAGGCGTATTTGTTGGTGTTTTCGCATATCTTTCCAATCACTTCCGCGGTAAAAAACGGGCGATAAACGTCAATTGCCCGGAGCAGTCGACGAGGGCTGCTGCGGAGCGTCAAGCCAAAATGAATGCCTGGTTCTCTTCTTGGGCAGAACGTCACTCTCTGCTGCGCAGGAGGCAACAAGGAATCTTGCCCAAATGACGTGGTTTGGTTTGGTTTATGAGGGTTTAACGTCTCAAAGCGACTCAGGCTATGAGGGATGCCATAGTGAAGGGCTGCGGAAATATCGACCACCTGGGGTTCTTTAACGTGCACTGACATCGCACAGTACACGGGCCTCAAGAATTTCGCCTCCATCGAAATTCTACCAGCGCGGCCGGGAGCGAACCCGTGTCTCTCGGGCCAGCAGCCGAGCGCCATAACCACTCAGCCACCGCGGCAACCCCAATTATGGAATTAGATAAATGACACCGACAACAAAAATAAAACATCTGGAGAAAATGCAGATACGCAAAACGGGCCACACGAAGAAAACCGAAACTAACCGGTGCGAAGGAGCCGATGTTCCAGGCCGGTTTGCATCGTCGTCGCTGTCAGAACTAAATTCTGACGAAAATGAAGCATCTTCAGAATCACTGCTACTTGTGTCGTTGATAACATCAATCTTGGACAAAGCGGAGTCGCGAGATTTGCGGCGTTTTGGACCGCGCGACGTGCTTGCAGACACGTCCATTCTCGCTGCCGCCACGGACGCTCCCCCGTTTTCGGAGTGTTTCAAAAAATAGCCACCTCGTGGTAAAAAAAGAAAGCTCATTGAAAACGATACTCTAGTTGTTAGACTACAAGACAGATGGCGCAACGTGCCCATAAGCAATGCGGAGCGGTCCGAAATCGGTGCATGCATTCATCGTTAGCGGGCTAACGATGCTCTATGGGCGCGGTAGGGAAAGAGTTAATTGGCCTGTCGAGCTTTCACAACAAAAGGAGGCTGCATTACCGTCCCAGTGGCACTGCGGTGCCAGGCAGGAGCGTGGCGCAGCCACTCACGGATAGCTGCCTCAACGACATAGTCATTGGCGTCATGACCCCTCTTTATGGCACCTATTCAGAAAAATTTTACCCATGTAATTATTTCCTGCCCAGGTTTGCGGACCCCTCCTCCAACAGAAAACTGAAGCTTCCATAAACAAACTATGATAATAAAGCATTTTAGCCAAATGCTTAGGGCAAGGCTCCCCACCTACAGTGCAATATATGAAGCACAAGACAAAGGCCATAAGCAATCATCTAAATTACAGCTGTACTATAACATGTCTTGAATGCAATAGCACCTGGAAAATTTTCACCCGTATCAAAAATCCATGACTTACTTATTAGGCATGAGCACAGCCGCAGGTCATTGAAAGCGTGTTTCCCTTTTTGCCCAGCCACGAAAACTGGCATGCCAGGCCGTCTTCCAGAAGGTGCCGCAGGAGTCGTTTAGTTGATGACGTTACATTTGCTCCACCTTTCCCAGAAAGTTCTCGAATCTAAAAAAAATTAAATTGAACAATTCTAAGTGACATTAAAGTTTCATATCCAAAACATTGCCAGCAGCTGCTTTTAACGAGATAACATCATAGATGGCATAAAAATGCCGTAAGCATTTTACAGTGTAGCCTTGACAAGCTCCATAATTGCATTATACTTCTTTTCAGATAAACAGGAATTCCACATCAAGTACCAAGTACTGTATTGCATACAAATTCAAGTGAAAGTAGTACATTATGCACCAACATGGATATTTCAGTTTAATACAAATACCTACAAAATCTTCTCTCTTTGACCCATGCAGGGTCACATCAAATTCCTTCAGAGCCTCGTAATCTCTAAATGGGGTGGTGATCGATGGTTTTTGTTCACGGGAAACCACAATGTCCCTAGAAAGTCTGCCCGCCATTCCCATGATCACTTCACCTTGCTGCTGCTGGATGATTCTCAACAGGGAGAGTCTGCTCAGTACTTGATACTGGAACTCTAGAGGTGCATGCAGGCAAAACACTAATCCACAAAGAAAATAAGAATGATATGATAACAGAGAACTGTGAGCTGTGAAACTGCAATAGATCTGAACCACACAAAACAAAGAAAGAAAACTGACAAAAGTGCATTAACAACTTAAACCAAGAAGGATGAAATTGGCGTGTTATGCCAGGCAGTGTGAAAGCGCAAATCAAAGCTACTGGTGGCATGCAGAAGCTTAAAGCATAGTGGCAGATGCAAGAAATGTGCAAGTCTTGCTCGCTGTGTGAACAGGAACCTATCTTGCATGATAGTTGAAACCAGACCAGGCACATATAAAAACCGTACAGACCCAATGCGAGACATGCAGAAATGTTTAAGTCAGTGCTTAGTTTTTAGTCACCTTCGGGGGGCATCAGCTTTCTTCGCGACCCGTGCTCGACTGCACCCTGGCTTGCAGGCAAGGGGAGACCTGTAGGAATGAGTGTATCAGCATCAAAAGTAATAAAAAAAAATCTTGCGCAAACATTACACCCATGCACCGGTCAAATGGAACCAAGTAGCCAATAAGAAGGAAATCAAATATTTAGCTCGACATAAGGACAGCGACATCTGTCTAACAGGCAGCTGAAGTGCAACAGCTCTGTAAGTGGTGCAAAGGCAGCAAAGGTTCTGTACACTAATTTCTTCATTGGAATGGCACAACATTTGCGAATGGCCAGCAATAATTTACAGCTGAAATTTCAATTTGTGCTGTTCAGTTTCAACACCTGCATGGTGATGTGACAAAAAAGACTAGTTCATATGAAGCACAAAAATTTCAGTAAAACACCTCCTTGTTATCTTCTCATTTGAACTCTTGAGGTTTCTTAGTGCAGGTTAGACTTCTTTAAAGTAATGAAGTAGCAATGGTACTGCACTTTTTGTATGTCTTATGTAGCCTCAACATGTTTTATGTGTCCCAGTCACCTTTCTTTGGCTGTACTGAAAACCAAACCATGCGAAAAAAAATTCAATTGTTCAATATTACTGGGCACAGGTCGATTTCACGTGCCTGTCCATGTTTACTAATTTGTGCATTATTCCAAATACCATACTACTAATATTTGGTATTTCAACAACAAACTACAGCTGTGTCAACCCAATATGGCCACCAAACAAGCTACATTTCCCAGCAATTGCCTGTATGCAACCAAGTTCCACATTATGAGTAAAGGTCAACAAGAACCATTTAAATGCAGTGCTGGAACCAGCCGGAAAGTGTTTATACTAAACAATCAAAAATTAGCTGCAGCACAATATGTTGTCTCAACTCAAGTTTTTAAAAATGAACCATTCCTTAGGTTCTATATAAGACCTTCAGTCTCATGGCCACATTTTAAGTGGTCTGCTCAGTTTAGCTTAATGACCAGATTCGGCAGTTATGCACCAAATATATTCGAAAGGGGCATGTCCAATGCTTCAAACTTTAGCAGCAACACAAAAATTTACTGCTACCTTGTTCTTGTGACAGCTGATTGTTCGTAATCAACTTGCTTGTAACCCCCAGCACTGCAATTCGAAAAACAAGCAAAGAACATTGAAAATAGCTCCAATTTTCCCTTCACTATTAAGACTACTGCAGTAAAAAAAAAAAACCTAGGTAGCATAATACAAGCAATATGCACATACTTTAGCAGTGGAATTTCAGCTGAGTGAACACTCACTAGGATAGGTCTCCGAAAGCATCTCGGGATCTTCATCTGAAAGTTTCCCAAAAAAGGATTCGACTTTTGCTGCAAACGCCACATTATGATTTATCACCTTCATCGGCAACTAGAGGAAGAACGTTGTCATTTGCTGAAAATACAATGTATGCACATGAGAGCATTGTAGAGTTGCCCTATGCAGCATGCATACCTGTGCTGGAAGATGGTCTGGGGAAACTGCTTGGTGGAGTAAGTCCCTTATCATCGCTCAGGTAACGACTTGGTCGCAGTACCTTAAACAAGGAGGTAAAGTAGACGAACATGGGAATCAAACAACATAGAGGTAAATAATACTGAGCCAGACCCAGTAATTACCTTTCGCTTCTCCATTCCTTCACTGTCGAGGTCTGAAGTATACTGCGCACGATCAAGCTTCCGCCTGGCCTCTTCATAGCTGGCTGAAATATGAGTGATCATGTACAGCAATTTAGTACCTCCTAGCTAGGCTATGCATTGTACGCTTACTGTATGTCCCCTTGATTTTTACCGTGAACGTCTTCCATTCTTTACTTAGCTCTTTTCCTTTTAGGACAAGTCCGGCCTTGTTACCTGGGCCTGGTGGCCAGTAGCATTTTGCTCCAAAAATCCAAGTTGATGGCACAGTGTCAATCGTGTTTTCCTCCACAAATTCAACTATGCAAAACTTCATCTGCATGAGAGTTTCCGAACAGATAAACATCCAGCAGTAAATGTACGTCTAACATTTGGAAAGGATTCAACATAATGGGAGAAACCTACGTATGGCAAAAATTGCATAAAAACTAGAAGTTTGCAAATAACTGCCATATTATAACACGTATGAAGGAAAGGTGGAAACAAGAAAGCGCTATAGGCGGATTCAATTCATGAATGCAGCAGCGAATACCTCTCAAAGGAGGCCGTCCAGCCAACGGTGTTGAGTGGATCTCATATGAAGGTTAATCACTTAATGCGACATCGCAGGTGGCTGCCAGGTGCCTCTGTGAAAAAAAGATGAACTGCGATGTCATGCCACTCGATCGAGCTATTAGCTGGAGGGCCTCTTCAGAGGGGCATTTGACGCCCCTTAAAGGGGCTCTGAAAGGGGCTCTACTTATTTTAAGTTGCAGTATGCCTGGGATGTTGAAGCACGCTTCTTCACGAATACTGTTCAGCAAGAAATTTTCTAATGCGCTTTGTAGAAGCTCAGTTATCTGTAGTCAAAATTTGAATTTCCGCGTCTTCGCGCTTTTCCCTCTCCTCTCGTCACTTTTTGCACGCAGGAAGGCCAGCGCTCCTCCGCCGGCCCCACCTCCAGGGGTGAAGCTTCCCGACCCACTGGAGCTACGCGGTTAATTGGCCGTGGCCTTGGTAGCTGCCTGACGTCTGAAAGAATCTAACCAGTAGCCACCTCTCAACATGTATATGTAGATGCGAGCGAAGGAGGAGGGTGTGAGCATGAAAAAGTCACCGGGAAGGGCTCGTCAACTTTCGCGCATGATTGTGGGTCCTCTGCTGCGTGCAAAAAAGTATTAGTTTACCCAGGTTTTCATGACACCACAATGCAGTGATTGAGCGAGTTGATGTGCTTTCCTCAGAAGGTGTTTTCAGAGCCCCTTTAAGTTGTATCCGACTATATCATCTGGACCTTTCCGTGAACTGTGCTTGCTTATCTCACTGCTACAGCGTGAACCAGTATCAGCTCAGCCAGCTTTTTTCATTATTTAGCTGCTGTGCAACAGTGGCACGACTGCGTGCTTGCCATTGTAGGGCAGCATCACTAGTTTCTTCACATTTACAATAGGCCAGTACCTTAGAGATGAGCCATTGTTAATGGCTCAACATCCAAGAACTGCCTGCCTAAAATGCACGGACAGGCATCTTCCACCCTGTGTGCGAAGCCACTAATCAGAACAGTGTCACTGCCAATTTGACAACAGTTGTTGCCTTCTTTGAGGCTCAGTGTAAAAGAATCAAACTTTGCTGCACTGTACTGCGGTCCAACACATCCAGACGGAAGGCTAGCTTTGTCATCACTACCTAACAGTTCATAGTTAGCCCTATGCTTAGCACCAGATGGCTTCTTTGCACAAGCACTTTTTTCTTGCATCCTGTTATATATCTGACTGAGAGGGCATCCTGGCTTGCAAAGCAACGCTTTAATTTTCTGCAAGTTATTTTCGAAAGGAAATGCTGAAAAAGAGTCCAATGTACCGCATTGTTCAGCATCTGAAGCAAGGTGTAGAAGGCAGTGAACATTATATTACACATTTTGTTTTCCATAAAGCAAAGCAAAACCTTGCACAAAATTTTCCAGCAGAACTTGAGCATAACTTGCATGCTCCTGGCACGCTGAGGGCATGCAAAGTATTGTGGTAGCTGCATGCAATATTAGAAAATTTCTGTAAGCAGACTCAGAGATATTGTCTTTTAAGATGACAGGGCCAGTGTAGTGAAGAAGGAGCCGGAACTCTGTGGCCTTCCACCTATCCTTTTCAGCAAGCGCCCTTGGACGGCACGCAAACTCCTCTGGCACATGCTTTTCAAGAGACATACTCTGTTTCGATACATTTTCACAATCTTTTGGACCAATTCGAATGGGAAGTGGACCAGAAAACCACATGTTTGCAAGCTTCCTTGTTACACCTAAGTATACTAGGTGCATTGGATCAAGAGGCACACACTTTACACAGTCAATGGGTAGTTCGGTCAAAATGGAAACTCCATGATGATGGTCCTCATCTGTCTGTAGGCGGAATCACTCATCTGTTCTCAGCATTCCTGCCGTCAACGAAAAAAGAACTTTGTCATCAAAGCCACCCTCTGCTGTGCATGCATCCATAGTAACTGCTGTGCCCTTTCGTTTTGAAGATGAATGAGTGACCTGGCGCATCACAGATAATGTTTCTGACCTCAACCTTTACAGTGCCACTGGGAAGTGAAATGCCTTTTTCTAGAATTTCCTTGAGCTCATTCACAAAAGTCCTTAAAAAGCTGTCGACACAACCTGGTTTTGAGGGGCCCATAAATTCCCCAACAATAAACGGCTGTAGTTCACCAACAGCCAAGTCCGAGGTATACACAAGGCATTGTACTGGCCAAAGTTGTTGCTTCGAGCTTTTAGACAAGGGAAGCCCACCTAAGTTAAAGCTTAGCAAAACAAGTGGTGCAGCACAGTCAGAGCTAAGCAGAGCATTCTTTAACTCCTTTTCTAGACCGTAATGGCAGTAAAATCCCGGAGCTAGAGGTACAACACCTGCTGCCATAGCTGACTTACGAGGGGTTTTCAGCAAATTTCGTGCATCCTTTGGAAGGTCACAAAAACAGTCATGCGACTTCAGAATACCCAATAACGATGTCAGGAAACGGTGCGTTATATTATGTTCTACAGCCCACCGAGCCAAACGGACAGAAAAACTTTCAGCGCTTGCATAAGCCGTCCCTTGATCAAACTGCTCTAGAGCATCTGAACCAAACACGAGAGAAGACAAGTCATCTGAAATCGAGTCAACGATTTCGCGTAGCACACTCTCTTCAATGCACCCATGGTTCTCCTCATCCGAGAAGTCCCAAAAGCTGTCAACATTACTGTCGCAAGAAACTGTTGCCTCAACTGTCCCATGTTCTGGAGCAATTGCCGTAGTCCCCGCGACATGCTTTTCCAGTATGGATTGTTCATGAGAAGTGTCTTGAACATTACTGTCATTTAGTGCACCTCGTGAATGCCCAGAATGTGAAGAGCAGTCGCTGATAACGTTGTCCGGGGGAACTGACACTCCTAACGATTCGAGCATGCCTTCTACTTCAAGACGCGCTTTCTTCTGAGCATGATGCTCTGTCGTTACTTTTGGCATCTTTGCACACTTCAAAACATTAATTCATAATTTTTTTTTTCTGCGCACGTGCTCCTTATTGAACCGTGAGCAAGAATGAGGAAATAAATACGCGAAAAAGAATACCAGCGCTCACGTGAACCAGTTATGCAAATACAGCACATAAAATTGCGCTACACTTCACTGGACACGAAGCGTGAATGCATAGAGTCAATTGACAATACGCATACATATATCGTTCCTTCTGACAGCGGCGCTCCCGACCTTATCACACAAAGGGTGCTGCACTGACTCTGCCAAAGTTTCTGTTTCGGTGTGCTAGAGGAGACAGTGTAAAAAAAAGAATATCAGCGCTCACGTGAAGCAATTGTGTGAATGCAGCACATAACATTGCGTTAAACTTCACTGGACATGAAGCGTGAATCCGCAGTTCAAAACGGTACACATACGTTCCTTCTATCAGCGGCGCCGACTTCGTCACACACAGAGAGCTGCACACCGGCTGCTTGACGCAAAAAGCGCGCGCTTTGCATGAAGCCTGATCAAGCTGCCGTCGCTGCGCTGACTCGGGCCCAAGCCCCGCAGCGCCCCCAGTCCCGCCAAAAACTTCGTGCGCTAGCATTTTGCCTTGCATATGAACAGCTGGAACGATAAGCGGCTCACTAATAAATAAACGCAACAATGAAAGCATTCATTTGTGGTAACACTTGAGCTTATTATACTTACGCCCATATTTCTGGCGAGGATGAATCATGAGTGGCGTGACCTGCGGTAGTCGCCATTGTCATCATGCCTCGAAAAGCGTCACATAAAGGCGCTAGTTTTGAATCACTAAATGGAGCTTGAGCGTCCAGCTCTCCAAGCAAAAATGGTTCGTGAGTTACGTGGTAATGTAATTGGGCTGATTTTTTACGCAACCGCATGCGTCACTTGCGTACACTCGCACTGCTCCTATTGGTACTGTATTAAACGGCGTAGCTTGTTGGGCCAGTTGGCGCATAGTATGTGGAAAACCAGCGGAAAGGACGCGTTCACAAGCAGAAGTACACAGGACAACGCTGCAACCAGCATTGTCCTGTGCACTTCTCCTGCTTGTGAACGCGTCCTTTCCGCTAGTTTTCCACGTATTAAACAGGTATGGCAAGGAAACTATAGCTAGTTTCTGCGGTGCATGGTGTCCGAAGGTACGCGAAAATTTCAAATGCAATGCGAGGCTGTTGTATTTTATGTAGTAGGTACATACACGCTTAGGAAATTTCTTTGCTGCCAGAACATTGACTCAAGTTATTTCTGATAGACGTTCATTCGCCCGGTGAAAGATGACTTAAATTGTGTGGACATTTTCATTCATTTCAGCTAAATGCCAACAAAATGACTTCATCTCACTACCCATTGGACGATAAACATAAGTACATACGTGTTCGGTCAATTTGCATGTACTATGTACTATGTGCTGCCACAAACAAATTTAACAATGTGAATGTAACTTGCGTGGGTGTCCGGAGAGGGAAGGGTGGAAGGGGGCGGCTACCCCCATATATATATATATATATATATATATATATATATATATATATATATATATATATATATATATATATATATATATATATATATATATATATATATATCACTAGAAGAAGTTACACACCTTGATCATTTTTGCCTCCCCCCTCCTCCTCTTTGGCCCTCCATAAGCAACTGCGGGTGCCCCCCACCTTGCAAAAGGCTTTGCGGACGCTCCCCCCCCCCCCCCCCCCCCCTGAATGCCTTATTGAATTTGCATTCTTTATTTGAAATATTGTGCAAATATTTTGAGCTGTACTCACGGTCGATAGTTTGCCGTCTTCCTTGCGTTACCGAGACATAAAAATGTACACCTGGGCGACGTTTTTTCTCAGGTGGAAACTACGTCGTGCCGACGACGAGAATGTAATCGCAAAAAAATTCCGGTTTCTGGTGCGTCATACAGATGTATTTTTAAGAGCTAGATATTCAGATAAAATTGGGACGCCGCATGGATATTTGTGGTTTACTGGGTTAGGCAGAATGAAATTAAAGTAGTATTTTGGCCCTTCGTTTAGCGCACTTGGGAGTGTTATTTATTCGTTAACCAGCCGGGTAATTAGTTTATATTATTTTAATGACACAATTATAGGGAAGCCTAAAGTGTAAAAATGAATAGATTTTTGGTTTTCGACTAATCCCGAATGCCGAAAAGGCCGAAACCTTCCTGAAAAACATTCAGTGACTCATTTGCTTTCTTGGCCTGAAGCAGAGCCAAAACAGCACGGTTTTCGAGACCAACTGGCGCGCGGGCAGGTCTGATCATCTATGGAGCTTGCACTCGCTCACATTTGTGTTATAAAAAAATTTTACCGAATGCAAAACTGCAAATTTCGCTAAGCTCATATGATTCTTCAACAGCAGTCAGGCAAACCAAGAAAAGCACATGGTATATTTTACTGAACGCTAGCGCGTTTTGCTTTGTACTCTTCTTACCTCGTGTCAGGCCTGTGTTTCAGTTTGAGCTTACTGAATATATCTTTTTTTTACAAGTGTATCTAAAAGGTAGAACAGAAGGAAGTACCAAACTAAAACTGCCTGCGGCAACCGCTTGTTAAAAATTGCGTAGTGTGACTAGAGCAAATGAGAATTTTAGCAAATACAAATGAAAATTGCATAATAACCAGAAGATGTGTGAATACAACAGCAGGCCAATTAACACAACATTATACATTGTTAGCAAGTCGATGCGCAAAAACAAAGGTTGGGCTCTAGTTTTGGTGTTGAAGTGAGGGTTTTGGTTAAATGTTATTTAAGACGCTGTTTAAACTAATATCCGACCTAGGTGATTTAATAAATATGGACAGTGCATTCCAAATTGACACAGCAGCAAGCAGTACCGTGTGTTTATGTATTGTGTATATATTTTTGGTAAAAGTAGGTTAGTATGTGCTGCACATCTGGTTATATTACTGTTTTGGAGTAGAGATGGGGAGAAAGTGCTGATGCCTATGCTTTTGTTGCTTGATCGGCGCGTACAGAAAAACTCAGCAGGGAGGTTCACGTGACAGTTTTGAAGCCTATTCATTTTGAAGCCTAGCCGGCCCCCATCTGATATCTGCTGCGCGTTAGCCGGGTCTCAGCTGACTTTGGCATTATCGGAGGGAGAAAGAGGAGAGGGAAGGTTTAGAGAGGGCTTGGCTTGCAGAGGCCAGCCCCATGACGTAGCGCTCCCTCCTGAGTTTTTTTTCTTCCAAGTGTGAGTCGCGCGATGTATTCACTGTGTGAGGACAATTAATTGAAGACAATGGAAATTTTCATGCCGAACTCAAAAGAGTATTCTCGCACGACCTATACATGAGGTCAACGCACCTATTTAAACTTTTTATTTTTATTTAAACTATTCAAACACACTGTTTAAACTTTGTTAACTTCCTGTCTCGTGAGGTATAGATCCGAACTAATCGCATTGTCTGGCGGTCACGCCTCAGAATCCTGGAATACCTTACCGGCTGAGCAACCTTAAATCAAATTCAGAGTTTGCGCAAACTGCCTGGCTCGGAACAATTCAGTTTTATTAGAGCTCGCGTGTTCCAACGCACGTGATAAAGCCCTATTAATCGGTTGCCCCAAGATGTAGGTGAGCAGCCAGGCTCATGATCGAACTTTGCCAGCGCTTGTGCAACCGAAAAAAAATGGCCGCCGACCAGCCGTGAGCCTGTCGGAGCATGAGGCATTACTTTTATGCAGGTGCCTGTCGGTATTTCATTGCTCATGCCTCTCCCACGTGCTTACAGAAGCCATCCGGAGGGAGCAGCGCAACAGCGATGACGCGTGCGAGCAGTCTCCAAGGACGGACGGCACACAGACACCTCCAGTCGCCACGTCACCCTTGCGTTCTGTGTCACCGTATATATGTAGTTTGACTATAAAAATGAGCTAAAACACGCATTCATTTCCAGGCGTACCGTACTGTCTATTTTTTGCAGCGCAAATTACAAGAAATGAACGGAGAGAGAGAGGGGAAAAAAGCGGCTTCTACCTTGCGTGCGGCCCGGAAAGTCGCGTGCAGCACGCGCCGCTATAGCTCAGTGGTAGAGCACTGGTCTCGTAAACCAGGGGTCGTGAGTTCAAACCTCACTGGCGGCAGCAAGTTTTTTTTTGCTTATTTTTTAGAACCTTTGATGGAAATGATTGTACATGTCTAGTGTCCTTGAGTACACCGCCTACAAATATTTTTTTTAGCCGCGTAATGTGGCACACGATGCGCCTTTTAAGCGCGTCGCATGTTGGTCGCTCTTTCTCTCGTGGGAGTTGGACGTGCAAGAAAAGCTCCCAGCTTCTTTCGTATCAACGCCAGCCTTTAAACGTCTCCTTATTCAGCCTTGTCCGTCTCTGCGCTGCTGAGTCACCGCGGCGAAATCCGCGCGGAGGATGTTTATTGACCAGAGTAGTGGTTCGGGCTTGTTAGTCTTGTTGCATGGCTAGATGGAGCAGCACGTAAAGACGAGGACGAACACAGAAGCCACGAACACGGCGACGAACACGGCGCCCGTGTTCGTCCTCTGTGTTCATCCTCGTCTAGTCGCGCTGCTCCCTCTAGCCATGCGATATTTATTTGTCACCGTATGCATGTCGTTACACTGCCAGAAAACATCTACGAAGTTGGTGCCGTACACTTTAGGGCCCTTGAGACAAAGCTTATTACATTTAGAGATTGATTTAGGCATCCCGCATCCGTTTTCGCACGTGGATAATTTTTACTTGCAAATACGTTTAATTGTGCTCAGTTGCGTAGAGTTTTATGGCACATAGGCAACTAAGGCCGTCATAGAAGCGATACCCGGTGAAACACAAAAAAGAACTTTCTTCTAAACTCGACAGCCACTTGGCTGCTGGGAGGCTGCCTCTTTTAGTGCATGGGATAACAGAAGATAGCTCAGGAAATTCGGATATTTTCGGACCAGCTTCAAAATGTGGCATAGCTCCGTGCGCTTGTCAGTGTCATATACCTGAACTTAAATGCATTACCTTAATCAGTTGCGATGCTGTAGCTTGCTATTCAGTCGTGCAGAATTGATGTGTTAATGCAAACGCCGCGATGGTAATGTTGAAATGACCATTTTCGACTGCTACAGAAGCTCAGAGCAAGCCATGCACGGTACTCAACATTTCCTTTTAATTTTTGAAACAGGTAACGCGAATCTTTGAACGCATATAAAGTTCATCCTGCGCACTTCTTTTCTGATATTGACTTTTCAAATCTGCGTGTTTGCGAAAATGTTTTGACACACGAGGACTTAAATTCTTGATATTGTCTTACATTCGTATTGCAAATTTTTAATACGTGCATGCACATGCCGTAAGCAACTGTAAACCAGCAAGGTTCCTTCTTTCATGATTTTTTATTACCAATGCTTTCAGTGAGGGTACAGAAACTGCCACGCAATCACTCTCTTTGCGTGTGTCTTAAGTATTAAAATAACTATCCAACTATTAACATACTGCTCTCACTCGAATTAGCCCCTGGCAGCATCGTGCACATTCCTTTTCACATTAAAGTAACACGCACTCCATTCTTCATCCAGCGATAATAATGCTGAATTGCCTTCCATATTTTGCTCGTATATATAGCTTTTGTCCGTGGTAGTTCCGGCTTTTTATATTTGTGGAGTTTGTGGGATTTACTAAACGTCACATCAATGTCTCTCTCTTTTTAGCTAGTGTACTTACACCTGCATGCACTATACTAGAAATGTCAATTTGGGATGTACTATATTTTGTCGCGTTCACACACTTTTACTACACCATGAATATACAGTATAATAGTTTAGCAGTGAAGAAACAACACTATTTAGGCAAGTTCAGCTTTCTTGGACAAAAATTTTGAATATCGGAATATTGTAAGGTACTGTTAAGAAAATATTGAAGGTAATGGTCCATTGTTCCGATGCCAGCAAAGTGTTTCGTCGTTCGCATCGAGTTGTTGAGACTGCCGTAGAAAACCAATGGGGAACGTTTTTGACGATAGCAAAGACGTTAACAGTAAAAAAAAACGCAAGCCTGCCGATTGGAGGACTGCGGATATATGGATTTTTATAGCGAAATCTTACAATCTATGAGGTTAAGGTTTACGGAGTTTAACGTCCCAAAGCAACTCAGGCTATGAGCGACGCCGTAGTGGAGGGCGCCGGAAATTTCGGCCACCTGGGGTTCTTTAGCGTGCACTGACATCGCACAGGACACGGGCCTCTAGAGTTTGACCTCCATCGAAATTCCACCGCCGCGGCCTGGATGGAACCCGCGTCTTCGGGTTAGCAGCCGAGCACCGTGACCACTAAGCCACCGCGGCAACCCTTACAATATACGGAAAAATTGCGTCCATCAACTATTTCCCGTTGAAAAATGCTTTTGTCCAGAATTGCTAGGTATGTGCGTTGGTTTTGCATCCCAAGACAAGTATAGAGAGTCTTCGAGCGACCGCAGGCTGCGTATACGTTATACTCATGGGCGGCGATCTGCAAGCCTAAAATAAATAATGCTGCTGGAGCTCTTTTTGATTGTTATTATTCGTCCACTTCATTGTCCACTTACTACAGACCATAAAGCCAGCTTTGTGGCCTACAAAAATATGCCCCAGACGAAGGCCGCACTGCTTCCGGCACCGGGCCAGGACAACTGTGTTTATCGCGGCATACGTTTGGGTGAGTTGCTTCGAACGGTGAGAGAGGGAAACAGTGAGACAGAGCAGAAATCGGGAACAGAGAGCTGGAGGCGCTCGCGCCTTAGACCGCCGTTTCGTAAACAACTTCTGCTCTGTTGTATTCGCCCTGCTTCGCCGTACTGAAAGAAATTATACGCAGCAGAGGAGGGCAGTAATATATGAGCTGTTGATTGATTGCTGCATCACGCATTCGCTACAAAACATTCCTGGAACCTCCTGGTGCCCCTTCTTCGTTTCCTTTTCTTCGTTTGCCATGCCCAGGCGAAAGCCCCCAGATGCGGCGATTCCTTTGTTTAGAAGTGAATGCGTGGCGCCGATAAGTGTTCTCTCACAAAAGATAAGCCTATGGACACTTTTATCATTGTTAATGATCGCAGTGATTTGCGCTGATTTGCTGCAACTCGTTTATCACGCAGAGTTCCGCATTTTACAGCAAAAAAAAATATCAAGAACTTTTTCCCAGCGGCGTTGTCGACAATGATCGAGGAGCAGATGCGGGCTGGTCCGTGCGGATCGGCAGCTGAGAGTGCGCGTTGGCTTGCCATTCGAGCAGAGAGACGTCTGTTGGTTAGCCCATCACGGCACTGCAAGCATTGTTTACGCGACAGAGTATACAGCTGGTTTGGTCGAAAAGCCACCGGCGTAGTAGTTATCGGCTCCGCGCGTCGAAAATATTCGGGGGCTGCGTAAAAATCAGAGGGCACGCACACTCATTGAATAAAAAAAAAACTGGGATCTAGGCCGGGAATCGAACCAGGGCTCTTGGCGTTCGAAACGGGGACGCTTCCACTCTGCCACGCCGCCTCTTTTTTTTGTTGCATGGAAATAATGTCGAAAAAGAAAATGTGAGCACGCCTACGCCACAAAACACCAGGCCACGTTACCCCTGCACGACCCCACCTTCCAAAACATCAAAAGTCTGGGAGGCACACACATGCATCCAGATAGGGGAGCTAGCTAGGCGGCTCTTCCAGGGCAGCATATACTCCCCGCACCAAAGCGCACTGCTCAGGGAACAAAGATTTCGACGACCGTGGTCATTCGGCGTTGCGGTCCATCATGTAGATTTTCCAGAGACTAAATAGTCCCAGCAACATTAATGCATCATATGACGCAACACAGTTTTTCTCCACAGGCAAAACACGGATACTGTAGGGTGTGATGTCAATGTCCTTCTTAATTGTTCGTTGTAATATGTCGCAGAAGAACATAGCATCAATGCATAGGATAAAACAATGGTCTATTGTCTCTGGTGTACTGCACAGGCGGCAATTTACCGTCCATGGCGCAAGCATCTCCTTAGCATGAAGCCGTGCCTTCAAAGGTAGCGTGGATGTGTGCAGTTTAAAGAAGAATGTTTTTGCAGCAGAAGAAATGCACATTCGCCTAACACGTTTTAAAAACACTGGTGTCAAGGAACTCCAGAAAAGGTTGCCGATACAACGGTACAGGAACCAAATACCCTGTAAATGCCTGAATCATCTGCCTTCTGGAGAGGCTATAGAGTATAGTGTAAAAAAAAGAGCATAGTGAGGAAATTGAAGGTGCCAACAACTTCCTTAAGGAATCCCCATAAAGGCCCCTTACGAGTGTGTCCAGTTGGTCACGAGGCCACGACGCCTCAACGTTGGAACACGAA
>JARKHS020024757.1:0-23350 GCA_030143305.2 Amblyomma americanum | reverse complement strand
ACGGCGGCGGGGGCGAATAATAATAATAATTGTTTTTTTGGGGAAAGGAAATGGCGCAGTATATGTCTCATATATCGTTGGACACCTGAACCGCGCCGTAAAGGAAGGGATAAGGGAGGGATTGAAAGAGGAAAGGAAGAAGGACGTGCCGTAGTGGAGGGCTCCGGAATAATTTCGACCACCTGGAGATCTTTAACTTCGCACAGCACACGGGCGCCTTCGCGTATTTATGGAGGAAAAACGCTAAGGCGCCCGTATGCTGTGCTATGTCAGTGCACTTCTCAGATGGAGTTCTCTTCTGGAGTTACAATAAAGTTGTTTCTCTCTTTCAGTTACATATAGACTACATATAGAGAAATATACACACCTATATATACATATAGAGAAATGGTTACATATAGACTATTCGCTCAGGGTAATAGTCACTTCGTTAAAATGATGTTCGAGCAAAGTGCACGTACTACTACTACTTCGGCCATACCTTTTTTGCGCTGTTTTGCCGATCATGGTCCGAGTTGCACTGTAAAAGAGTGGCGGCCACTATTCGGCCGGTAGCAGTGTCCGAAGTGGCTTGCGTGTTTACAGTCACTATTGGACATAGAGGACGTGCTCACTGTGGTCTTGCAGTCGCGGCTATTATGTGATCTGAAGGTCCGTTGCTGGCGCGGAGCACCTTCCTGATGTGTGTGTATGTGAGTAAGATAAACTTTAATGCCTTCTGGTGTGGGCTGCTAGCCCGGGCCAGGCACGGCCTCACTGCACTAGGTCTAGTCTGACAGTCCATGTGGCTGCAGCACATCCGAGGCCAGCGTGGTGGCGGTCTTCTGCCAGTGTGGTTACGTCGCGTGCTGTGAGGCCTCCCGTCCCTCCCATGTGGAGAGCTCCGAGCTCAACGGGGGAGGGTCAGCCGGGAACTCCATGAGTGTACGTGTTAGGGTAGCAATGTGGTGGAAGTAGAAGGAACAGGGTGCGGTAAAGCCACCAGGGTGCATGCGGGACAGTAGGTAGGGTTTGGGGTTGGATTCTGGTTTGCAAACGGCGCCACAGGATTTGGTGGTTGATGGCAAGGGGCGAGTAGGGCAGAGGGTTGAGCTGCCGCTCGGCTCGATAGGCCGGCGTCAGCTCGCTGTATGTATGCATGCGATATAATGTGGTAGGGTTTTCCACTTGAGCAAGAGAGGCGAGTTTCGTGGAATCAAATTTCAGTGGAAATTTTTCTGGGGCACACTCCAGGCAGCCTGCTGTGCTGCCCAATCATCTTGGTCTATTTGGTAGTAGTGTATTCAGTGTGGTACCCTAGAGGTGAGAGTTGGTCTTTGCCTTACGCAAGTGCTGAGAATGTGTGCTCTCCAGCTTCTGCAGGTTTATAACCTGAACGCGCCAGTGTGACTGGACTGGGCCAGCAAGGGTAGATCGCAATTTTTGAAGCCAAAGGCTTCCCTACGCCAGCTTTTGGAGCCGTCACTGGGGTCGCAAGTTTGACCTTGAATGTAGCTAGAGGAGAAACAAGGAAATGACGTCTGTCTCGCATATCTCGGTGGACACCCAAACCGCGCCCATGAAGGAAAATGAAGTGAAAATGGTTTTAAGGAAAAGAAATCACGCCTGTCTCGCATATATCGGTGGACACCTGGATCGCGCCGTAACGGAAGGAAAGCGAAATAAGTAAATGACGCCTGTTTCACTTATCTCCGTGGACACCCGAACAGCGCCGTGGCTTTAAGAAAAGGAAATGACATCTGTCTCCCATTGCGCAATTTCCTTTCCAAAAAATGTTTTTTTCAGTTTCCCTTTCTGAAATTATCTGCAGTGTTTGCTCGTCGTGTGGAACCGGATTTGGTTCCATATATCCGCATAGAACGAGCAATAGTACAGTTGTAAATAATAATAATAATAATAATAATTGGTTTTTGGTGGAAAGTAAATGGCGCAGTATCTGTCTCATATATCGTTGGACACCTGAACCGCGCCCTAAGGGAAGGGATAAAGGAGGGATATACTCTCTTGTGTGAGCGCCTTTAACGTCTTTTCGAAGAAAGCAAGATGTTCAACAAACAAAAAAATGCCTACTACTGTGTGTCAGTATGGCTATCTATGGAAAACGCCAGTCGCTCGAGCACAAACGTAGCCAGGGAGATGCAGTTTTTCGCTTTCCAGAGTTAACCAGAGCTTAACCACCAGCAATTTCTTGCTTCCCCCACACGAAGCGGACGCCGGTCACTTTAGTTTTCATGTAGCAATTGTGGTTTGCTGGCGCAAATGCTGTTATGCGAAGCGAGTCCGAGGAGAGATGTCGCTTGCGGTATCGCGGGCTCGTTATGAAAAGTAAGCAATGACAGGGAGCGGGAAAGTGTGCCGATGCTAACTCTCATTATGACGAAAAATTGTATCCTATGGAGTGCAGAGTGAGACGCAGGAGGCAAGCAGAGGGAAAGTGAGGGATCATAATATCCCTTGCACCTTAAAGTGGTGGCATAGTAAAAGGTAGAGTAGCTAAGGCACCGATAACCAGTCGAATTCGCGCCATTTTACAGAAAAAAATATTTCAATGTATGGAACCCAAAGCACATGTCACTCCGTGCAAACGAAAGAAACAAAATGCACCGTGCTAGCGCGTTACATACCATAAATTTAATAAACGTGACATACAAATACTCCATTCACGATTCACTAAGAATTCCTGCTACGCTATTCAGGCGCCAACATTGCCCTGGAAATCCCTCTTGCCACAACCAGCAAGAGCAGCAGGGCGAGCCTGGCTGGCGTGGTGCCGTCGTGGGCTTGTGAGAAGACGTCGAAGGAGCAAGGTGGTGGTGGAAGGAGGGCACCTGAAAGGACGAGAATGACGGAAATGAAGGTGACGGCTGCCGCACAAATGCCTTGAATCACTTGTTTATGTGCCATTACACATGGCGAGTGGCCTTTGGGCCACTGCACATTTCTGCGGCTAAACCAGCGCACCTGCACCAGGACGAAGGAAGTGGACACACGACACAGCGCTTCTCCCGTCCGTGTGGAGATGAGCTGTGTTAGCCTTACTATATCATCCTTACTCCCCCATCAGTTGACGTTGTTGCAGAAGGCTGCGCGTGTGAAGATTGAGAAAAAGGCTTGAATTTGCACCGGAAATCAAGGACTAATCAGCGGAGATATTATACTGATGCGACCTCATATGCTAAAGTTAATAAAGGAGTCAAATGAAACACGAACAAGATCGAAACGCTGCGAGGAAAACAGGCAGCGCCTGCACTTAACCTCCATCTGCTAATAACCTGCTAATTAATAATCTTGTTTCCCAGGTTGCGTTATCCTGTTCGCCTTTCATATGACGGTGATGGCGCATCTTCAGAGAGGAGGCCCCATGCAGTGGTGAGCACTCAGTTAGGTTCTGACTAACGAGGGTTCTTTGGCTCCACCAATCTGTACGAAGCTTTTAAAGGAGTGCTCACAAATATTGGACTTTTAATACCAGATAGAAATGCGGAGCGTTTCAACGAACTCATCCATGCTTCAGTCTTGCGAAAAGGTGCAACATTTTAAATGCGATACTGGTTGGAGAGCACTTTCTTAGTATGCAGTCGGCATTAACATTCACAAAACTGAGGTAATATTGATCCAGCCGAGAGAAACAATTTGCTGCCGCAGGGCGTCTCCTCACAATTTCTTTTTACGCACCTCACCTGTGCAGCTTCAGATCGGGGACCCACTTACACGTGCTCCGCATTTCCTTGCAACCTCTGAGGAGAATTTTTCACACAGCAAGACTCGTAAACCACGTCCTTCAATCAGCCGCTATCATGTCGCATTTATTAGATACCATGACCAATGCTTTCGTTTTCTCCATATAGAGTTTCTGCTAGTTAAAGGTACTGAAGTGACTGAACCGCTGCTTTGGGTGATCCCAGAACCCTTGCGGGGTTGGCGCAGCTTAGAGACACTACAGAGTGAAGTTAGCAAAACTGGCCAGCATTAGAAAGTGTGAAGAGAAGACGTAAGAGACCTGCTTTCGTGAAGCGAACGCTCATCAGTAGTAGTAAGGTCGAAATGAGTCAGCGATATTGCTAGCTCAGTTAATTTTATCTTCGGTAAAACGGAAACGCGAATTTGTACCTATTGTCGGAATATGTTTCGTGTTTCAGTGATTAATCGGTGAAATTCATTTCCACGAAATGATTCGCGCCTAGCAAGTAAACACGAATGTTTGCTCTTCGGTACTACAGCTAGGACTTTAGCTGTGTGATGCTATTGATGTGATCTTTCATTAGGAAGGGATAACTAAATCGCATCATTTGGATCCTATAACTTGGAAATCTAGGTAACCGATAGATGAGTAACGAGGAAGCAAATTCCATCTGTAAGTATGTAGATTTTAAGGGGTCGTTGTATTAGTGTACGTTTAGGCGTATTATTAGCAGCAGTTTCTGGAAAAAACGAAAATTTTTAGTGACCTCACAACACTCCAAAACTGCAGGCACTGTCCTAACACTTGTTTCAGGAAACCGTACTGTTCACTAGTTCGAAAATGAAACTTTGGCGTCAGTGATGGTGGTCCCTATCTTATCAAGCCATAAATATTTCTGTCACTACATTGCGCAGAAGAAAAGAGAAGAATACGTTTGCGAGCTTTGCATTTTATCTTGCTTGGTTGTTCCTAGCGTTCATACAGCCAGCAGTATTTTCTAGATTATTTGTTACCTATATTCGGTCTTTAACCAGCTGCGGTTGTATGATTTTCGCAGTGATTACAATGTCAGGAGTGAAAACGTCAAGGTCTCAGAGGACTATTGCCCAACTTAGCGTGTTGCACTATATATCCAGCACTATGTATCCCTCATATTCAGCAATACGTCGATCATGATACGGGTTGGAGCCGAGCCGCGGAGGGCACTAAGATTTTCAGTTAGGTGGCAACCAACCGTACACTGCACCACGCAACTCTCCATGCAGAGTGCGGTACGTAGCCCTCCATATACGCATTGTGCGGAAAAACCCGTTACGGCCCTTTATTTCTCCTACACAAGGTGTGGTAAACTGACCGATCTCCGAGCATTTAACCTCAAAGTAGCCACGTACGGGCACAGGTGAAAGCTTGTACGCTATTGTTTTGGCAATAATAGGTGAAACACCCTGTATATAATTCACATCGCGCACTAAAGTTGTCATGCTACCGGTGGTTACGATCCACGAAGGAACAGATTTTCAGTTAGGTGGCAGACAGTCGCAGAGTGCACCACGTGTCTCGCAATAGAGCATGCAGTACATTGAAACTACAGGAGTAGCTCTGCCGGTAGCACCTCATCAACACAGATCGAATGCAAGTGTCGGGGAAAGCTTTTGCGAACAGTTCGTGTTTCACGTACGTGCACGAAAAACTGTCCGCAACACAAGCAGCTCTTCAAGGTAAATACTTACTGATTGTAGGACATCATGATTTCTTTACCTGCTCGCCCAGCGTAGCCTCGGAAAGCGCCTCCGGTCAATGTGAACGACATGCGGGAGTTCCTGCGCCGCCAATGATGGCTTCCTTGGATGCGCGTTGCGCGGCCCACAGCACTTGGCGCAGATGAAGCGCCTCGCGGAGCTCGTGACGGGTGACGCCAGGACGCTGCGCTGGACGCGCAAAGCGCCTGCCGCCCGAGATGGCGTCTGGGTCCGAGCACGTGAAGCTCGTCGCGGGGCTGGTGTCGGCGGCATTGGCGCCAGTATTACTTTGTTGAGGCAGCTAGAACAGTGAAGCAAAAACCGGGAGCTCAATAATAATAATAATAATTGGTTTTTTGGGGAAAGGAAATGGCGCAGTATCTGTCTTATATATCATTGGACACTTGAACCGCGCCATAAGGGAAGGGGAAAGGAGGGAGTGAAAGAAGAAAGGAAGAAAGAGGTGCCGTAGTGGACGGCTCCGGGATAATTTCGACCACCTGGGGATCTTTAACGTGCACTGACATCGCACAGCACACGGGCGCCTTAGCGTTTTTCCTCCATAAAACGCAGCCGGGAGCTCTATAAGCGTATAACGACAATAAACATCGATTTCAGACTAGACAACGGCAGAAAGAGTTTTGCCAGCTTTCCCCATGTTCTCCTGATTTAAGCTTCAGTTCGAACCAGGATTAGTTAGCCAAGATGCAGTTTGAATTCTGAGCTTATGCTGTGTGCCGGAGACAAATAACGGTGCTGCGTCCCAGCGCGCATATAGGAAGGGGTGGTGATGATGGTTGTGAAATGTTATGGTGCAGGTTTAAAGAGTGCCACACACAAACTATTTTCGTCGGCTCAAGTTGGGGTCAAAAACAAATTCCCGAAGCATTTCACCCCCACCCCCACCCCTCCTAAAAAGAAACAGGGCTCCATGCCAAGGGAAACATTGTGTCTATTGTATCACCGGTGGGTACCGGCGGCACTGGAGATCGCACGCCTCAACCGCCGCACGCGAGACGGATGCTCAAAGCACTAGGCCACCGCTACGGTATGGCTTAGGAAATAAAAATGCTGCCAAACTCTATTGGTACTTCATTGTATAGAGTCTGAAGAAATTGTGTCAATTTGTGCGCACAAATTACCCTCTTTACTATACCACAAAGTGCGGTATGAGGGGCTTCAAATTAATCTAGAACGCAAGAAAAGTAACAATTACCGCAATAAATCTCTAAATCTCTCTCGCCGCCGCGACGGCATAGTTGTTCTGTAGCTCGGCTGCTGACTCGAAAAGACACGGTTACAAAAGCGGTCGCTGCGGTCGCATTTCGGTGGAGGCGAAATGCTCGTGGTCCGTGTACTGTGCGATTTCGGTGCGCAATAAAGATACCCAAGTGGTCGAAATTATCCGTAGCCTTCCACTACAGCGTTTCTAATAGCATCAGTCACTTTGCAACGTTATACTTCATAAAATAGTTATGATTTAAATGTGTTTAACGTACCAAAGCCACCGCCACCACCGCCACGTACAACGAAATGCGATCGAGCTATGCACTGACGCAAAGAGCCAGTTATGCGCCTTTCCTTCCTCAAAATCAACGGAGTCTGTTTGGAACCCGACCACGGCGGCAGCGTTTCTACAGAGGCGAAACGCAAAGCGCCCGTGTGCTGTGCGATGGCAGTGCACGGTAAAGATCCCCAGGTGATCGAAATGATTCCTGAGCCCTACACTGCGTCACCTCGTTTTCCTTTTCTTTTCTCACTCCCTCCTTCATCCAGTCTTTTACAGCGCGGTTCGCCAAACTTCCTGCAATGCTATGCCATTTACTTTCCTCGTTAAAAAATTATTCCATGATTTTGGCTAGAATTCCGCACTAAATATTGTCGGAATAGCGGTGTTGCAGAACGCCGCCTGCACAGGCCGCACTAGAAGGAATGCGACGGCCATTAACAGTGGGATGACACGGCCATACAAAGCGCCTCTTTGAGGGCGCTGACTCCTAGGGGCTGCCGGGAAACATTGTCGCGACAACATGCAATTCATATTTGCAGAACGTCAGGAAAAACCACGAATCCCGCAATTTTCTTTATGGCAGGTGCACAGCAAATTCACGCTTTGTATTCCTCGCTTTCGAGTATTCCTGGCAAGAGACCGTTTGCTGAACTGTTGATTTTTTTTTAACTGATATAAAACAAAAGATATAGTAAAGAACTTTCATTTGAAGTGGTATAGATCGCCTAGCTGGGCTGTTCGTTGCTTCTGCGTACATTAAAGGGGGGGGGGGGGGGGCACTGCGCTAACAGACGCGGACTACCCAAGAGGGCAATGGACGGAAATTTGAAGGGTTTAGATGTCTAAAAGTAATAAGGTCTACGAGTTGTAAACGATTACTGAAGGACTTGGGCATAGCACTGATATTCGTGGCTCACGTCAGAAGGAATTCGTGCCGCGTTTATTAGGAAGTTCAAACTTCTTAGAATTATACTCCTTGTTACAATTACAGATTTGGAGTGCACGGCAAATAACACTTCGATTATTTTAACGTCATATTTTGCTCTGCCTTCGAGCGCTGCCAATTCTGGCTTCCCAGCACGCTGACTAAATCGAAATGCAGAGGAGCCCACGCAGTCCGCCACACACCTTGAACCTCCACAGATCTACAACAAAGGGACATCTGTCTGTTATGCATGAATACAGAAGATTTAAGAACGCTCCAATGAATCATCGGTGGAATACGGCACGGTACAGTATAATATATTATAATACGATGTTGGATTGTCTTTGGGGCCTTACAGCCAAGAGCTACGCATACGCTGTTTTTGATGGTTCTGGACTAATTTGCGCCACCTGGCGTTATTTACCTTGCTGTGGCTTCGCATAGCACACGGGCGTCTTTGCATTCATCCGATATCGAAATTTGGCTGCCGTCGCCGGGATTGCCTCCCACATTCTCGTGCGCATAACGGAACGCCACACCTCTAAGCCACCGCGGTGGGTGCTAAATATCGCCGGAGCGAGCAGAAAATTCTTGCAATGTGTTCAGGCTGCATCATTGAAACGTTTGCCTCAAAGTGCAGAAAGCAATTATTGGATTTTAGCTAAGCGGCTTAAAGCTAAAGCTGATTGGCATTAACGACAGGGAAGCCTAAAGCGGCAAGCCCATTTTGTCTAGTTTCCCTTGTTGTCTTATTCAGTGTAAAGCCTGCGTTGGTTTTGAGGAAAGGAAATCAATGGACACTAGTCACGCTTTGAGGTACTTGGCGGTGGTATCTACCCAGAAAAACGCCCTACTCGTGAGACCGCCGCGTTGTACCTGCGGAACTGCTTCTAATAAATGGATTGTACAAAAGATACTACCAGTTTCTCGGTAGAAAATGCGCGCAACACTAGAGGCGTTTCTAAAGATCTCGTAGGCTAAGCATGCGACGCGTTCCTTACCTCAAAGCGCCCATGTAGCTCGGACAACTGCAGGTGCGAAGCCCTCGTGGTGTCCGCGGAATCACCATAGGACGCTCCCAGAGGTGCGTGCTTTGGAGGCTGCCCCATTTCGCTGAGTTGCGTCCTTTCAAGGACATTCAGGCGCTGGAAGCCCGGGCGCTGCTCCCGCCGTGCGAAGCGTGTGCCGGCCAGGGAGGTTTCCATGTCGGAGCTCCAGGTACTCGCCGTGGTTTCGCAGCTGCGTAAAGGGCTCCCACCGTCCTCGGTGCTGAACGCTGGCATGTCGCGGTGCGCTCGAATGCGCTTCCACCTGAGCCCGAGCATGGTAGGGTTGCCTCGGAAGCCTAAAGAGCGGTTGCCCTCGTTCGGTGTCCTTCAGCAGCGTTTCTGCTGGTCGCAGCGTCCGATGGCGCACGTGCCACGTTCGGAATAGCTCGTGCTGCGTCTGGTGTGAAGGTACTGCAGCTGATGATGATGATGTCCTCAGGCTTGATCAGTGACCTCCACCTAGTGGAGATCAGTGGTCTTAATGGCGCATACCCGCGGCGGGGAATTGGCCAGGGTGCATATTTTGCGTTCTGCTTCATTTTTTTAATTCGAACTTGGGAACGCCCAACGTAACGAGTATTTCGACCGGAAAATCATTCGAGTAGTAGAAGGATAATTAATTTTTCTGTCTTCTCTGTGGAAGAAGTAAAAAGAATGGCGAGCGACTGAGTATTATTATGAGTGCAATGAATTGAAACAGTGTTACAATATCAACGAAGAGGGAAAGGTGATAAATTAGTTCTAAACGAGGCCCTGCTGGCGACATTGGTCCGATATCAGGTCTTGCCTTGCGGAAGCAGTTATGATAAAAATATCGTTATCCAAAGTTGACTTTACAAGCCGGGAAATTTTGCAACTTTTTGAAATTTCCGAAGAAAACAGTCGCCAAATATAAGAAATATCAATCAGTAATATGCATGAATTGCCGCAAAATTAATGAATCCCGCTATTTCAATAGGATCACTATTATTGCTTGACAGTTGCTTTCATTGTGCACATATTTATAGACAGAAGCATATTTCGAAAGCATATATTTCTATGCTTTTGCAGCGTTCAAGCTTGCATAACGAATACAGAAAAAGAGCGTAACCCGAGCCCCCGCAGAAATGCGAATTTATCAGGCTTGAAAGAGCCCCAGGTGGTCGAAAATATTCTGGAGCCCTCCACTACGGCACCTCTCTCTTCCCTTCTTCTTTCACTCTCTCCTTTACCCTTTCCCTTACGGCGTGGTGTAGATGTCCAATGATAGATGAGAGTGATACTGCGACATTTCCTTTCCCCAAAAACCAATTTAAGAAAAGGCTTGAAAAAACAGTAATCTTTGTTTATTACGCACGCCTAGCTAAATATGGTACCACGTGACTTCTCGCAAAGAGAGAGAAATATAATTTGAAGCCATTCGCGGTAGACTGGTGTTGGTGGTGGTAAAACTTTATATCCCACAGTAGGGGTCCTGAAGGACACTCGGCTAGGCGCCAGGTGTAGAGGGCAGCTCCCACGTCGGCACAGAGAGCCCTAAGCTCTCCGCCGCCGCGCGGGCCTCGGTAGACTGGAACCTGGCAGCTATCGAGAGCGAAGCCCAATACGTAGAGCGTGCTAGCAGTGACGCCGTCACCCGAATGATTTCTGCGAAATCAGTTAAAATATGAAAATTGGGTTTTGGGGAAGGGGAATGGCGCAGTATTTGTCTCATATATCGGCGGACACGTGAACCGTGCCCTAAGGGAACTGATGAAGAAGGGACTCAGAGAAGAAAGGAAGGAAGATGTTGTAGTTGAGGGCTCCGGGATAATTTCGGCCACCTGTGTATCTCTAACGTGCACTGACATCGCACAGCACACGGGCGCCAGAGCGTTTTTCCTCTATCGAAACGCTGCCCCCGCGGTCGGGAAAATATTACCAAACACTGCAAGCATATAATATTCAAGTAACTCATCTTTTGATTTATTTTCCTTTGGTCACCTACACACAAGATTTCAGAATCTGACACATTGCAGTCCTTTCTTAAAATATGGTCAATACGAGGCCCATAATACTTCCTCTTTTCCATTTATCCTTTGCTCATGTATACATACGCATTTTGAGCTTGAAACCGACGGCCAGGTGATATTCACAACACATGCTTCAAATTTTGAGCTTGTAAGCCGAGCACACACAATGAACCGAAGTCATCATACTTATGTTTTATGTTGAAATGCTACGGTGCATACCCAAATGATGTTGTGCTTGATCCATAACAAGAAATACAAACCAACAGAACACCCAGTAGCTTTAGTTTCACTCTGTCACTATGTGGCCACATACAATTCAAATGCAGGGCATGTTGCATAAACCGCTCTAAAACCACAAGAATTTTATACATCACCCATGTAACTTAGAAAAACAAAGTGCTGCGTCACAAGCGGGCGTTCCTGCCTTTTTTTTTACACAGGCAGCAAATCTTTGCAGTATAAGAAAACAGTCGTAAATAAGTTGGGAAGAGTAGCCACTCATGAACGCACTAGACAGCCGCGTTCATAAATCGCAATGTAGCAAACGCTCGCTCATTATCAGTGTACTTCTGTACATATACGTTGCTGTAATCACGCTAGATTTAGTGCGCAAAATGGCCATCGAAGTTGGTTTTTAGGCCTGCTGTGCACAGATCGTCTTACGATCACGGCCAAACACCGGTGCGCACACGACGCACATGGCAGTCGCGGTGTGTCGTGCGTATACGGCGGACGAGGTCGCCCGGCAGAGCGGTATCCGATTATAAACTAAATTAAATATATCCTATTTAGCTTGTGAAATTATACAGTGAACGCACGTACTTACCTGTGACACTGTCAGGTGTTAGTTTCGTCCTGCTTGGAAACATTCACCAGAAGCCGACGGCGGTCCACGATGTTCATGCCCAAAAGCACAAGCTTGCCTCACTGCGGCTCGAAGTAAAAAATGTTTCCTTCGTAGCTCGCTCCACGGAAGGGGGGAAAAAAACGCGTGCATAAGCTCCCGATAGCAGCGCTAAGCTGCTGCCCACAATCGTAGCACAGTTCCGGAAGTAAACACGATCGGCGTGCAAAACAACCACCAGCTGCATTACTTCGCACAAAATAACATTCTTTTCGTTCTTAGCAACCATTATCTTCGTGCATAAAGCACTTGAGTAAACACTCAACCCGGTGTGTCACCGAATATCGAGCTCTTCCAACACGGCGGCCTTCCTGCGACGCAGTCGGCTTGGAAGGTATATGGCGGTGGCCGCTCAGTGTTGCCAGTCAAATGCCGACCTTTGCGGTACTCTGATTTTTCCAGTGACTCTAGGCGTTGGCGGCGGCTGAGGGCACCTGGCGGTCTTCAGTGACAACATTCTCTTTGGGCTTCTCCTGGATGCCCGCAGGGGGCGCAGCGATAGTCGCTACGGCTTGCGACCGTCTTCAGGGGCAGAGGGGAGAGCACTGGTGTTGGAACTACCATTTGTTACCTCCTCGGTTACGTTCGGTGTCGTTTGCGCGCTGAGGGCGTCTGACGGTAGCACCGGCGTGGGCTGCTCCCAGATTACTGCACGCTGTTCAGGTTCTTCTGCACCTCCGACCACGGACGAAAATGTGCGCTTTCTGCACTCCTTAATGGCATGGTCCTGGCCACACTTGGGGTATGGAGCCTCGCATAACTCATGCCCGTAGGCGCCGCAGCGGCTACACTGTGCGGTCTCGCAGTTCGTTCCCATGTGCCCCTGAGCGCCGCAACGACGGCAACCGCGGAGCACACCCTCGTACTCAAGCTGCACCGTGGTGTCGATGATGTCCAGGAAATACGGCACCGCGGTCTTCATCTCCATGTTTATGCGCCGGACTCCCGTGGTGACAGTCGGGAAACCGGGCGCAGACTCTCTTGATACACTAAGTATCTTGCCATAAGGCTGAAGCGCCGTCACCAGCTCTACATTGTGGTGCTCTGATGAGTAGCCGAAGGCTCTCAAGAGCTTATCCCGCGTTCCCCGGTACTCAAATGGAACAGCCGTGCCGTTCACTTCAACCACGGGATCTTGCAGGAACCGTTCCACTGCGGCTCTAGTCTTCAAAAACACTTCGAACTTGCGCCCAGTGAAATCCTGGACACCGCCCAACTCTGCCTTCGTGAAGCGGTTGACCAAAATTTTGCTCAGGTCAAGGGTCGTGGTGCGCTGCGGCATACGCACGGAAGTAAAAGCCTTGAGCCTCTTAGTTGAGGGCATCGCGGCACCACGCGCGGTACACGGCCCAGCGCGAAGAAGTGCTCCTTCGCAGTCCTCGCGTGCCGCACGGAGAGGCGACGCGACGCCCGCCCGCCCTACGATCGAGAGAAATCAACCACGCGACAACACAAGAGAACCAAAGCCGCGCCTGACCGTATCAAAAAGGAAAAAAGGCCAGTTGGCCAACTTGCCGAGATCATGCGACGTAATCCAATACAGCCAGGGATCACCAGCCCAGCGCCACTAACAGCCTTCTGACATGGTCACTCTTCTGCGGCCTTACTTGGTGACTGCGGTTGTACGCTCGAGAAGGGGGAACGACGTGTGCGAGCACGGACAGGAATACGGTGCTGGTTGATCCGCCTTCTTTCCTCTGCATTGTGCCTTGCCGCGTGGCAGGTTCTGTTCACCTCGTCTCCCACGCCGACGGCATGGGTCTCTGGAGAAAGGCGTCGCGACGGCGGTTTTGCGCGTCTAGGAATCCGTCGAAAATGTGGAAAGAGAAAAGTGAGCGGTGGCTGGGAGGGCCTACTCCATTCGGTGTGGGAAGAAAGTGTCATAGCATGGCGCGTAAGGTGGGCGGGGGCGCTTGAGACTTTTTTTTTTTGCCCTTCAGCCCGTGTGCATGACATGGACAAAGAGCGGTTCCCTGGGCGTGTTAAGAACGAACGCTCTCTCCGGTCTGTCTCCCTATCTGTTGTGAATGGCACACGGCCGTTGACCTTCGCGCCGTAGCGAGCGGCGCACGCCCTTGGCTTTGCCTCGGAGCCGGAAGCTTCGGTCGCTGTCGCCGGGCCAGCGGCGTGGGTCTCTAAGGCGTTGTGTCCCTTCATGTGTTTGTAATTTCAGTGCAGCAACAGCTTGGACAAGAGTTTGGTTTTCGGCACGTGACCTTCGAAATCCGCCCCTCCCTGGCCTCTTCCTGAAACGCATTTCCTTGTGCCCATGAGTGGGTTCTCCTTACCCTCTTGAAGTACTATTGACGTCAAATTAAATGCGAACAACGGAGCGCGTGGCCAAAGATCTATTCTTTGCCATCTGCAGGTCGCCATCAGAGACAGGCGCTCTGTTCCGGTTTGCGATTGTTTTGCTGCTGTTTTTTTCGATGGTGGCTTTAGAGCGCCTGGATACCGGCCCATCGAGGCACCCTACTCGCCTTGCCACTGCAGCGCCACATTTTTGGTGGCGGTACGGCGATAAATTTCTGCTCACTGCCCGAAACAAGCGATTCAGAGACGACCACGCTGGACACCAACCGCAACCGGATCGGTCTTTTTCACTGTTCGCGTCGCACGCAGACGCTGATAGCAGGGCAATGATCGAAACAAAATCAAAGCGCTGCGGGCCAGGGAGACAGCGTTCGCTTCATCCACGTGGCGTACAGCCGCTGGCGCCAGCCAGGCCGCGCTGCACATTCTGTGATCGCTGGAAAGTATAAATGTGGCGTTCCAGTGGCAACGCGAGAAAACGAACGTCAAAGAAAACAGACGCGAAACTTGCAAACCGGACGAGCGCGTGTATCTGTGACGATGACAGGCAGACGGGGTAAGATGGACCTTTGTCCACGCTTTCCGCAGTTCGCATTATATTTGACGCTGATGGTGCTTTCTTATAATCACTTGCTCACGCTGTGAGTAAACAGTTGCAAGTTGCGCCTGTCCAGTCTTGCTGTGTGTTGTCCGATTTCGCGCCAAAATTTTTTTTCTGTTCTCTCTTGTTTTTTTTACAATGGTATTTACTACATGTGGTCGCGTATGTAGTACAGGCATGGAATATATACAGATTACTTACAAAGCACGCAGCCAGTGACGGCACTGCACTAGCTGAACAGAAGACACCTGCGCTAAAAGGGCGACAAATATAGACACCGCATAAAAGTGGAAACCAGTCCTGCAGAAAGTCCTCGTCATAAGTGTACCTGAGTTGCACTGACATGACTTTTGGGTGAAAAAAGAGGTTCAGCGTTGCGGTCCATCATGCGCGTTTACCAGAGAATGTGAAGTCTAATAAGGAAAAAATGTCATATTGTTCGTAATCAGGTTCAGTAGCCGCGAGGTAAAGAAAACTGTAGCAATTTAAAACAAAATCTTTCCTTAGCGTCCTCTGCAACATGTCCCAAAACAAAATCCCATCCTTCATTTGATAAAAAGTGTTCAGTGGTTTCAGGTAGATTGCAGAGAGGGCAGTTAACAGAAGGCACAAAAGAGCTTTTCCTATGAAGCCACGCGTTAACAGGTAGATCTTCGGTGTGTATTTTGTAAAAGGAGGTTTTGGCGGAAAGACGGATTGGCATCTTGAAAACTCGCGTTAACACGTCTCCTGAGGCCAAATTACAGAGTACGATACAATGGCGGCAGAAAGACCATCGTTATCAAATTCATTAACAGACTTACGCGGAGCAGAAAATAAGTGCTCGTTAGAAAATCGTGCTGTCAAGAACCCCACAGAAGTACAAACTTCCTGCATAAACGCAGTAAAGAGGGGTGCTCAGTAAAATGTGAAGAAACCATTAAGTATGAAAACAGGGTCATGAAAATGAGCTGCAAGAATGCTCTAATGATTGGGTGGGAACAATTACGAAAAAAAAGAAAAAACGGGCAACTACCTGTCTCATATGGAGGTGAAAGCAGCCAATCCTCCTGCCCAAACAGGCCTGATAAGATTATCACCTCTTATCGGCACGAAATTGCATGCCGAAATAAATGTCGCAACTATTCGGTGAAAACGCTGGATGTAACGTATAGCGCAGTGCAAGACCTGGAGCACGTAATAAATGTTTGTTGCCAGAAAGGTGCTGGAGGCCTGAACGCGGACGAAAAGTGAAAATTGATGTCGACAAAACTCTGAGCATAACGCTTGACGGACGGAATCCACTCCTTCCAATAATGTGCACCAGACTTAAATGCTTGAAATGAAACGCCAAGATAAATGGGTGGCACAAATGGCCATTTTCGTCCGGCATAACATAGCGCTGTTGAGCCCCTTGAGCAGAGCCACAGGCCAGGACTTTTGGAGCGATTCATCTCAGCGTCAGAGACAATGCCAAATTTATCATGCCGACACAACTTTTTCAATGTTGTGCTTGTCAATGCAGAAGAAAAGCGAGATCGTCAGCATATGCAAGCACTTTGATTTCATTACCCGAAACATAGAAGCCATGAATATTACTGTTGCTCAGAACACTCAATCAAAGCGGCTCCAGATAAAGAGCAAAAAGCAGAGTTGACATCGGATTCCCTTTTCTCAAAGAAGAGAGGATCTCTACAGGGTTTGACAAGTGGCCATTTAAAATTAAGCTCGTCGAGCAATTGCTGTAGCAAAGTTCTCGCCCTTTAAGTGCAGTAAACTCAACATTTGCTCGCTCTAGAAGGGAAAACAGAAAAGAATGGTAGACGCGGTCAAACGCCTTCGGAGATCGACCTGAAGCAAAGGAAGCTGATGATGAGAGCAGGAGGAAGTTTCGAGAATTGTACACGAAAAGTGTACATTTCTTTAAACTGAGCGAAGCTACAAAGCTACGAAGACTAGTTGGTTCGAACCGAATAAAAGTGGACCTAGTGAGTGCGTTCTAGTCTTCCACTTCGTGAAGTGCTTTGTATAGTGATGCGCACATTAGTAATACTCTGGCAGCGTTGCAACATGCTGTTGCATTCCAGTCTTATAAAGACGAAGCTTAAGCGTCCTCCATTTTTTTTCATAAAAAAAGAAAAGTCATTATATGCATATGGACTTCAAATATTTTGGAGCCCATGTTACGAAGGCCCACAGAAGGTGAATAAAAAGAGGTTAAAGGCGATGTTGTTCGTGATGATGCCGTATTAAAGCCTTCGCAACTCACAACGTGGGTTTTGGAATTAAACGTGCATTTTTTATATTTCATTTTTTGTGCCCTCAACAATCGGTCAGGGTATGATATATGCGAGCTGTATTTGTATGTTTTCAAAGCCTGCACAAAACCAGAAGTGGGCAATCTGTTTTTGTCGGTTAAACAAAATTAGAACAATCATCATGCCTTAGACGTTTACCAGCGAAATGTGTGCTTCTGTCGTGCCTATTTGCTCAGGAACTAAGGTCAAAAGTTCGTGAGTATTTTTAAGCTTTATGGGAATCATATCATCTTTTTAAAACTCAGCCGTCTCGTTCAAGTAAATCATATGACTTAGTCATTGTAGAATTAATGTGTGGAAATAAAAGATCAAACTTTGTGCAATCAGTATTTCTTGTAATTCAACTTTACTTACACTGCACCTTGAAGCGCTGAGTTCTACCTTGGGGTGGGGGGGGGGGGGGGGGGGGCAAGTTGACAATGTAATAGATTTTTCCTTATTACACTTGAATGTCCGTAGCATGAGGAACAAACAAGATGAGCTCAACATTTGGCTAAAGTCCCTGCAAGTTAATTTGGACGCATTCATGTTCACAGAAATATGGTTAAACAAAGAAGAGCCTTCCAATACTTTTACTGATTACATGCCGATACGATTAGACAGAACTGGTAGAGGTGGTGGTCTGATTATTTATCTACAACGAAAGTACGCATATCATATTGTGGATGAGTGCACAGTTATGAATAGGGATATAGAGTGCGTAACGGTGGAAACCAGCACCTTTTTAGTTGCTGACCTGTACAGACCGTCGACTGGATACAAGCGGCATTTTCTAGAGCATTTAGAAAATATAATAATCTATTGCATTAATGCTAATAAACAGTTCTTTCCCTTGGGAGATGTAAACATCGACACGTTGGCTGACGACTCTTCTGCGCGCGACTTGAGGAATCTGTTATCCTTTTATGGGTGCGAAAATGCAATTACTATGCCAACACGAATTGCTTCACAACGTTCTACTTCTACAGATATATGTGCTTGAAACCGGAATGCATCAGATTTCAAAGCAGGGACATTATCATGCGACAATGGTGACCATCTGCTCGTATTCTGTGCCACACAACACACCTTAACCACGAACTATCAACGCAGCAGGCTTGAATATAGGGTGGTGAATGACTCCTTCTTAAGCTATTTTCATTCTTTAATTGAGCGGGCTGACTGGTCAAATGTGTACCTACAGCAGGACGCAAAATCTGCGTTCGAGGTTTTTCTTCGGGTCTTTCTTAGTTGCTACCACGATGCATTTCCGCTGAGAGAGTATAAAAAATGCAATCGGAAAATTAAAAAGCCCTGGATTGGCTCCGCCTTACTAAAACGCATCAAGAAGAAAAGTAGTATGTTCCACAAATTTATAAAATGCAAAGACGGCGACTTGTTCAATGAATATAAAAAAATATCGCAACAAATTCAACGCTTATATCAAGAAAGCCAAACTTGCATATTATGAAACAATGTTTGCCAGGGCAAGAACGGATCCGGCAAAGATCTGGAGGCAGGTAAATTACCTTACTGGCAGAAACCCATCACCGGTTAAGGCTGACGAAATAGTAATCAATGACTCCATAGTAGGCAAGACGCTAGCAGGTGGAATTAACGAGTATTTCATCAATGCAGCCATACCCCAGCCGGCTGTTCAACAAGGTGGGAACTACTGGCCTTCTCGTCGAGTAAATTCATTCGTTTTGGAAGCTATTACTGAAAGAGAAATCAACGGTCTTCTAATACACTTGAAAATAATGTCGCAAGTTTGTATGATGAAATTAAAGTTGAACATGTAAAGCGAGTGTCATTAATAATCATCCCTGTCCTAGCCTATCTCATTAGTCTCACGTTGTCTACTGGAGTTTTCCCGGTTAAATTAAAGCTGGATAATGTTATTCCAATACGCAAAGGAGGTAGAACTGATGATATTACGGATTATCGGCCAATCTCAGTGCGACCGGTGTTTTCAAAGATTTACGAATTGTCAATCAATAACCGGCTGTGAAAATATATGACCAAGTATCATAGAATGTCACCATGGCAGTATGCTTTTCAAAAAAATTAAGACAGCTCAGGATGCTCTTCTTGCCGTCAAGCAGCAAATAATCGGAAATTTTGAATATCAGCCCTTCACCTTAGAAATATTTCTCTATCTATGCAAAGCTTTTGATTCCATTGACCACGAAATCTTAGCTATAAAATTAGATTGCTATGAAATTCGAGGAATCACATTGGACCTTATAAAGAGCTACTTATCGTTTCGGCGTCAGTTTGTTAAAATAGACTGTACTTCTTGAAAACAACCGTAACGAAAAATCTCATATGGATGTATATGTGTCTCGTATGAATTTATATGTGCGTGATATGGTGTAACACGAGATGATTTGTGTCCGATATGTGTCACGTATAAAGTAATACGTGTCACAAATAAGGTAATACGTGCTCCCCATATCACTCGTATGCCCGATATGTGTCTATCGTATCACTAGTATGGGCCGATACGTGTCTATTGTATCACTCGTATGGGCCAATATGTGTCTCCCGTATCGCTCGTATGTGTTGATATGTGTCTCGCAGTCACTCGTATGTGTTGATACGTGTCTCCCAGTCACTCGTATGGGCCATGATGTGTCTCTTGTATCACTCGGATGTGTCTCAGTCGCTCGAGTGGGACAATATGTCTTTGTTATGGGCCAATATGTGTCTCTCAATTATATTTCAGCTCATATGTGTCTTTTATATGGCTCATATGAACTTAAATGCTTTAAATTTGATCTTGTCTGTCATGGTCATGTGCATGGCAACTGAGCTCATAATTAATTCGACCCCGGGTGGTCGAAATCAGTTCCTCTACTGTGGTGTCCCTTATAGGCAATGTGCAGCTCTGGGATGTTAAATCCCACTCATCACACTAATCCAAGTTGTACCAGCTAGCACAACATGTGTGAACAAGCATATGGCATTCTGGTACTGTGCTTTCAAATGTATACACACCAGCTCAAGTGCATACATTCCAAAAAAGTTTGTTTAGAGAACTATCAGGAAATAAAGACCTATAATTAGGCCAAGGACACGACCTAAAAGATTACAGAAAATGAGGCCACAATACATTAGTCCATAAGATAAATGAATTAATTGAATTATTCAGCCCTTATTACTGAAGTAGCCTCCAATAGCAAGGAACTGAATATACAGACACAAAAATTGGATACAAATATCCTAAGCTTGAGAGGTGTGTTGAATAATTTGCTTCCTTGTCTGTAACGTGTTAACAAGAATGAAAGATGTCAAAGTCAAAATAAAGTTTAACTGGGATGTCTTTTTTTGGAGGTGTAATTAATTTTTGATATAGTCCCCCACTGACGCTGATGCTCTTACGCCATCGATGCACTATTGTTTACTTGCCGTCGGAGAAGAATGAGGCCGATGGCCCCAGTTGGGACCTACATGATCTTTATATGTTCCTTCAGTTACAGGAATAGCAAAAGCCTCATGGCGCTAGTTAAGAACTATAGGTGGGTGAGGCAGTGCATCCCGAAACTGCAGCTTGTTCAACGCGGTGGTTTTGTCACCCGACTTGTCATTCCAAGCGTTGTCATGTTAAATGGTATTTTTTTAGGACAAACTTAAATTTAAGCAAAAGTGCACGCAATTCCTTCAGCATACTCAAATTCAAGAATGCCTGCAGTAGCTATCTGCTTAATGTGACAACCATCACAAATAAAATCATCCGCAAGTGCCATGAGCTCATGTGTGAAATGCAAGCACCAAGAATCCACTCAGATTCTTGTTTCATACTCGACAAAGCTGGATCTTGCATGTGTACGGTCCCTACCCACCTTCTAACTGGAAACATAACACACCCTGCCATAAAGAGGGCTCATTCGACAATGGATATTGATAACAGGAACACCTTCTGCTATCCAAAATATGGTTTCGGCACACTTTTCTAACCGTGCACTGATGCAGACCGACAGTTTCCTTGTGACTACTGCAACATCAGTGGTGCCATGTGCAAAATGAAAACATCAAACTTTCTTTTCATTGTAACATCTTTCCCTTTAATTAGTTAATGAATGTGTTACACACCAGGAGGCAAAATATACTGAACACCCCTCGTACAAACAAAATCTTCCACCACCATTTGCTCAACGAAACTCAACTCTGCATATTACACAAAACACTACATAATATATCATGGCCTAATAGTTTTGTACACTGACCACAGGAACAACACAGCAGCAAGTGATATCCAACATTAGTTACATTTCTTCATATTTACCACAGTCGGATACAACTTAAGAACAAAGTGGCAGATGCCCCTCAAAAAACCAGGTGCTGTAATTAGCATGGAGGAGGAGAACACAAACAGCTGTGTTCATGACAGTTTTGATGATGACAATGAGATGTGTGCCCGTAAATTGGCTAATGTGATTCATTAAGTGTGTGTATACAAGCGGAGCACATCCATTACTGAAACAGTGAGATTAGAAAAAATGAAGACAATGTCTATGATGAGCTACTGCAGATGCTATGGTGCAGGGCTCCGGATTACATTCAACTGCATTTGCACTGACAACGCACAGCACACAGGCCTGTTTTCCATTTCGCTTCCATCGACATGTGGCTGCCCTTGCCTGGATTTGGCCCAGCTTCCTTGGGCATAGACCACATTGCAGTAAACAAATTTACATCCAAAAAATTTGACACGACAACTAAAGAACTGAATACGGATAGGTGGTGACAGAAAGAAAAGTCGCCTATAAATGCCCTTTTCAACGGGTGAATTTGTCCGCCCATCTCAAAACAAAATGAGAAGATAAAAAATTGCTGTGCCACAAATCAGCTGAGCCAGGTTACACGGAGCGGAAGCTCGGTTAAATTTGGTTACACACAGGTCTGCGTTCATCTCTATTGCAACATGCAGTTATTCTTTACTGTTAACTCTTGGCAAGTCTTGGTTCTTTCGGCAAAATACGTTAAAGACAGTCTTATGGTTCGTGAGTAGTTTGCCACAGTTTCAATCCGGGAAACTTCCAGGTCACATGTAAACGGAAACTTGTAGACCACCAAGTATAAGGCAGTGTTCCCTGGGTGGTTGACACTGCAAGGTCGGAGGTGAGAGGCAAACCAGCCTTCTTTCATCTGAACTAGGCTGTTTTGTTAGCCTCCGAAGAGTACTATAGGGCAGTTATTGCACCGATAGTAGGGCATACACATAGGCAAAACACCCAAGGAGTTCATGACATAGGTGTGAGGCACTACGTATACAAGCTGTTGCTATTGCACGAGCCTTCCAACTGGCTATAATGAGCCACCTCTGCTGCCTCTTGCAGATAGAAAACTTAGAGGACAGGGGAGCAAGGAGAAAGAGAGGACAGAGACAGGAGACGCGCCTCGCAACGAGGATGATGATGGCATGCATAACAGATGCATTGGTTGCAAGAGGGCCCCTGCTGCAAACGGCGCGGGCCCTTAAGTTCCCAGCCTCGTGGGGCCAGGAGCAGCAGCTCTCGCCTGCTGTCCCTCTCGTGTTATCTAGGCGGCGAGCGCTGCCCTTTTATCTAGCAAGAGGGAGTCACTGGGTGACCCACGTGACACAACTGGTGAGAGCAAACGGTTGGAGCAACGGTCGGTGTAGCGGCGGACGTGACTGTTAAGCACATAGCTGTTGCGGCGGTGCGCCTCCCGACCAAGATCATTTCAGGAACAAATCTGACCTTCAGCACTGCATGTGACTAGTGGATCTTCGTTCCAAAAGATGCCAAGCGTCACCTTGTCAAGAAATAAACCTAACATACTAAACCTTCTTTCACTGGAATGGAGCTACTTGTTCATTCATTCATTTCATTTTATTACCTTAAAGACCCACGAGGGGTATTACCTGTCGCAAGATAATGGGCATGGCAGGTACATGCATGGGAACACAATTACAAGGTACGCGCCATCCTGATCGACGTAGGTCGTTGTACTTGCCAAAGCAATGCAAACAACTTGTGAGATAAAACATAGAGGGGCATTTGCCACTTCTTACTTGAGTTGCATCCAACTGTATTACACAACCGAAAAAAATAAGTATTGCTACTCAAAGGGGCACTGAGGACACGTCCATGCAATTTTTGTTCTCAGTAAAAATATTTTGTATGGCCTTTTCTAGCCATTCTGATATTTGTTCAGCAGCAAAATTTATATTCATTGCTGGGATAATTGTATTTAAAAAATAAAATAGCTTTTTCTTGCTACTTCATTGAAAGTCGTGATATCTAGACTGAAAAAATACTCTGTGATCACTGCTAGAAATTGAATGATGGGAAAACAGCATCGGCACCACCACAGAGTGCTTGAGAAAAAGGA
>JARKHS020024756.1:0-22543 GCA_030143305.2 Amblyomma americanum | reverse complement strand
GTGTATCTGAATTTAATTTTTTAAATAAGTTTGCGGGTAAACTGAGAGAAGCCGCTGGTAGCGAAACCCTTCACTAAACACTGCTGTTCTGGCAGCGGTTTCAGACATTTCAACGATGGGAACGCGTCAGAGCGAAATAGAAAGATAAAAACTAAACTGCGTCCATCATAAATTTGCGCAGTAAGCAGAAAGCAGTATAGCGAGATCGAGCTCGAGCCTTTTTCGGAGAATGCGTTAACGGCGCAGAAACGACGGAGAGAAATGGAGATGAATACACAGCGCCACCGCAAGAAACAAAAACAAAAATAATAAAGCGCGAAACTGTATTGACCGCTTTTCCCGCGAAAAAAAAAAGGGGGGGGGGGGACGGTTTTCTAGACACGCACCATTTGTTTGACACCAAACGGCGCTCTTCGTTTACAGTACTATGAAATGAAAGAAACAAAAGAGAAAAGAATATAATGGCCGAAAACGAGAATTTTCTTCCTTTCTCTCGTTGATTTTTTTTTTTTTCTGAGAAAGCTTAACGAAAACAGGAAAGATAACCAGAAGAGACGAGTGAAGAAAAAAAAAGCCGTTCGATGCGTGTCGTCTTCTAAGAACAACACTGCCTGTTCGCGAATGGAAGAGGGCGAGGGAAAAGAAAACTCACCGCAGTGGTACTCCGGACAGCATTGGCCCTCTCGGCGGACGGCCTTGCAGTGGGGCTTCACCTCACACTCACGAAGCGTGCAGGCGAAGCCAGGTGGACGGCACTTGCAGGTTTCACACGGGTCCTCGGTCGGGATGGGGTCACCGCTCCGGTACAGCACGCCATCGACGTTACACACTGGTGTGGTCGATCAAGCAGGGTGGAGGGGAAGGGACGAGAGATTGGAAAGAAGGTGGAAGTAAAGGACGGAAGAAAACAATGAAATTAGAGTGGCTCAACAAGAAAATTGTAGTGATCGATTCCGCGCCATAAACGCGAGAACAAAAAGCTGGCTGTCTCTTTTGCTATTGACATAGGGCGTTCTAAATGCTGAGCATACACGAGTCTCCCGGAAGCTGTGCTTACAAGACGGGTAAACTTTTGGATGGGCGTTGAGCGATACAAGAACTCTTTCGCACCTGCTCCGCCTCCGAGCGTGCATTGGAAAAGAGGGTGTGAAAGCGGGTGCCGCAACGGCTGGAGACAAGGCGCACACGTTCTTTCATCTCTTTTCCGGCAGTACAAAGGCGAAGCGTTCGGTTACCAGTCGAAAACGCTGTGGTAAGATTGTCCTTTCCGACGCGCTTTCCTTCTCTTGACACTTCTGTTACAGCGACAGAGGACGTCGGATAACGGTTTTCAAAAGAATGCTCAGGGTTGCTCCAATACAAATGATAAGTATTTAAATAAACATCGAAGAAAAGGCTTTACTGCGACATGTTGATGACATGGCTGTAATCAGCTGGGTTAATTATGCCAAGAATATTTTCCTAATTTAAACCGATATTTTAGTTGTTTGCACCACACAGAGGTATGTTGCATTGCAGCGTGCTCCTTCAAGTAATGCAATTCTCACGCTTAATTTGTGCAAAAGATTGCCGCTTAAATATTTTTTCCGCACCATTAACAGATGCAACGCGTACTCTTCATTGAGGGGGGCAGCAGTGCAAGACTTAAGGCGTAAACGCTGACCTTACTCTCATCAGCAGCGCCCTGAGCGGATGATTTATCCTGGTTTTTTAACAGTAGATTTTGTAGTACTTTTTTCCTGTTCGGCTTAATTGATTTTCGTATAGTCTTCATATGGCTTCATTCCGAAAGACTCAGGCCCACAACTGGCCCCATTCCTTACTATCCACTCCGTCTAGCCGCTAATACTCACGGGCTTTAGGCCCCCTTGTTAAATAAATCTATTCATTCATTAATCTCGTAAAAAGCCTCAAGAACTTCCCTTCTACAACTCTACAAGTGCGTGAATAGAGGCCACGAAAGTTCTAAATACTCGTACAAGTGCTTCATGCCTGCTTAGTACGGTTGTATTGAAGTATAGGCGGCTAATGGGCAAACGATACGCCTCGATTCCCGCATATGTGATCTGCCAAAACCGCCAGATCACACCAAACACGTTGTTAGAGCCAACGATGACGTCATCATTTCAAGCGGAACTGGAAAAGCGCGAACCTCAGTAGGCGCGGTATGCTTACAACACTCGCCCAACTATATGTCGCTTTTCATTTGCTGCGGCAGCTTTCGGGAGGGAACCGCCAACCCGACAACATGTATTCTGGAAACAGCACGCTCACTATCTCGTAAAAGGCTATGCTGTTGCCTGTCAACTTTGTGTACACTAGAAAGTATAGGGCTTGTACCATTAAGCAAAATTCTAAAGCCAGGTCGGAGCTGAGCCGCTGAGCTGGGCTAGAACGTTAACGCTGCAAGGACGAGGTTTTCTCTCTGCTTAGCAACTTGCATAAAGGGACAAATTAAGCATAAACTAAAGGTGCACAAACGACTGGCGTGGAGCTCTTGGACGGGCGAACAGCGACAGCATTGCAAGCAGTGGATGCAGCGCTGGCTGAAGTTCACTGAGAGCAACGGGTAACTAAGCGATCGCGTGGGGCAAATGCATCTTCGTTAAGCGTAGCTTTATCTTATTCAGGCGACTCTCGAGAGGGAGAGAAGGCGAAGGCAGGGCTGGGACAACGCCTGCTTCGAAAATAATCAGGCTTGTTTGGAGGCGCGCACCAGCCAGCAGCGCTGTGAATTAATGGCTTCTCCCTAACAAGGAATAACGGTGGCACAAATTAAGATGAAGTGAGGCACGAGCGAAACCCAATGCGGTGACGGCCATCGCGTGATCCATTCATCGCTTAACGGCACCTCACTAAACTTAAAAAGAAAAAGAAAAGCAAGGCTTGAGCGGACGAAATATTCAACTTTCTCACGCAGTCAATCTACCGTACCGGCAAACTCAAAGTTAGGAAAACGGCATCCTGATACGAGATTATATACAGAAACGCTCTATGTCCATTCCAGAACTATACATCTTTCTCACGTACGATATATGGACTGTATAGGGAAAAAAATCGCGGATGTCCGTTGATAAACGTGCTGACTCGAGTTACTTATCAATGCGTTTTTGACACAGCGCGCACGCTTCGAATTCTCCAACACTAATTTATTATAGAACATTGAGTCTTTAACGACCTCAAGGTCGCCAAAGCACGTAAGTGTTGCCGTTATTTCTATTCTTACAACTCTGAGCCGCCGCGGTGGCTGAGTGGTTACGGCGCTCGGCTGCTGGCCCGAAAGCCGCGGGTTCGATCCCGGCCGCGGCGGTCGAATTTCGATGGAGGCGAAATTCTAGAGGCCCGTGTACTGTGCGATGTCAGTGCACGTTAAAGAACCCCAGGTGGTCGAAATTTCCGGAGCCCTTCACTACGGCGTCTCTCATAGCCTGAGTCGCTTTGGGACGTTAAACCCTCATAAACCAAACCAAACCAATCTTACAACTCTGAAGAATACTACAGAGAAGTGAGCGCGTCCAGTTTAATTTCTGCCGTTTTATAAAACTTCCCCCATTCGAAGCACACCAGGGCCCAGCGGTGAGATGCGTCGCATTATTTCAATGGGCTATCAGCTAGGCGTATTCTCTCCATGAAGGATTTCAGCTTAAAAAGAATTCGCCGTTGTGTCACCGCAGTAATCGCCCAGAAATGCGACACATAATCCACGAGAAAGCAGAAAGAGCAGCTAAGGTGTGCAGCCCGAAAAGTCGATAAGGTAGGAAAAATAAAATGTCGCCGAAGAATTTAACTGATTGTTTTCGTAACGCTGCATTCATAATAGATAGCTTCTCGCAAGAAGGTTCCCTGACTGCTATCGTTCAGTTAAAGTTTTCCCAACTTTAACTATCAACTCAGCTATTATGGTTTTGCCTTCTTTCTCACCTCGTGTGGCAGGCTTAACTTAACCCCGGCCTTCTTCGCCTGCCGATGGCATCGCGCGCCACTGATTCCATTGTGGTGCGAAGCCTTGGAGAGGGCCGAATTCAATTGTCTTTTCTTTTGTCTGTTTCGTAGCAGACAACAAAGAACGTCTTAAAAAAAGCAAAATAAGCGCCGGATAAAGGTCAATCTAGTTTAAAACCAAAGACAAGGAGAAAAAGCAAAAGCAGAAACGAAGACATTCTCCGCACGTTTATCTCCGGCAGGCCTCTTGCCTTTCTCGACCCGCCTCATCTGCGATGCAAAGATTGCCTGCGTTTCACCCTCAAGCCGTTGTGGCATGCGGATAAGCCCACACTGCTAGGAGCAACTCCGCTGGTGCGTCTACGTGCATGCGACGAGAGAAATGCCCTCTCAGTCTTTTATTTATTTCTTTTTTTCTGCGGGAGAGGAAAACTCATATTCTCTAGAGAAAGCAGCTTGGGAACAACAACAAAAAGCATGCGGTTTGCGCATTTTCTGCCGGAGGATTGAGCATATATAAGGTACTCAAGCACTGGCCGTGGAAGAATAAGCGGGATGTCAGCGCGCGTCAGGCTTGCTCATTTCTTTTTTAACAGACGCAGTGTGCGGCTTGGCGACAGCGTAAAACGGCAGCAAGAAAGGTGCCGGTTATGCTCTCGCGTCCATATTTGCCAAACGTGGGAGAGTAAACAAGCTCTCGAGTTATGTGGTCGTGACACCGGCCCAGGAGATTCGTTTTGCCTGGCGAAAAGCCGGTTTTTTGCGCGGATGGGAAACAGTGGAACGAAATGGAAACAGCTATGAGAATACCGGGCGACGTGGCTGAAAATTGTGGCTGCGGCTTGAGATTTGTAAAAGATACAAAAATGAAAAAGATGGGTGGAAAAAGTGATGCCCCCCCCCCCTTTTTTTTTTCTCCTACTTGGCTGAGATACCTCAGAGAGGGGCTACTCTCATGTCGTTACTTTCCTCAGCGAGACTCACTCCTCCGTTCTGGGAATTCCGTGCAGTTCTGGGGAAGACTGAGTCGCGGCGAGCCGCTGAGAAGCGCGCATGCATGCAACAAGCGAATCACACACCCCTTCCAACATCCTATACACTCTATCTGGGCGATTTGCACCACCTTTCGTAACGCGAATCTCGAAAGAGAAGTATTTCGGGGCTTAATAAGGTCTCAACCTTTTTGACACGTTCAGCAAAGAAATAAGGCAGCCTCGCCGCATATTCCATCACAGCAGAAAGCTCATAGTCCTATCCTTGTCACTCTCAGCTTTTCTTTTGCAGCACATGAAGTTGTAGCGTAGAAATTCCTTCTTGTATTTAGTTGTTCTTGAGCTCGACACACTACATTTACAGTTGAGTACAACAGTCACGCTAAAAAGCAAAATTAGAAATTTATTTTTCTTTTTTGTAATCGTAGCATGAAGCCTTACAAATAGGCAGCAGAAATTTCAGACTTGGTCGAACGATAGATTCCAGGCAGAATGCTTGCTTGACAGTTTGTTCAGGATTTGCGTAGCATTAGGTTCTCTGCTCGTGTGCAGTTATAATAACACTGCGCCTAGAATATTCGTAACCACAGCACACGGACTATCCTGTTGTAATTCGCTGCAAGTTAATGCTAAAGAAGAACATAATCACAAATGGGACGCGTACCTGACAGATACTGTAAGGTCATTGAAATAACTTGCGCAATTCGATCACGCTGCAGCTTACTTGCAAAGCATTCAAGAAACAACGTTGCTCGAAAACTCGCGTACATTCAAATTATCTCGATGGTGCAATCGGTTTATCCTTAACGACCGGTCCCCTCTATAGGCCAGACTGCGCAGCGCCATCATTATGCGGGCCTGCTTCGATGCAAGTCTAACTCCAATCTCTGACGTGTTTGTTTCGTAATCACTGGCTCCGAAGTACTCGGTGCCTACGGTTCACGATATTCAACGTAATCCTTCATGCTTGGGGTTAGAGGGTTAGTAGAGATGGATGAGTGGAGGCTCGGAGTGCTTACCTTCGAGCTTTGGAGACAGGGTTTGCAAAAGCAGGAGGGAAGTTGGGGGGTTCGCACTCTCGCCAAGAGAGAGCAGTTGGAAAAGGAAGGTAGGCGGCTCAAGGGAGGAAGCGTTACTCGTTCACAGGAACAGTGAAAGAGAACAACAACAACAACAACAACATGAGGAAAGGAAAGACTGAACGCAGCAAGTGATTTCATTTTCTCAATTTTGTCTCCATGAAAACACATCCTGGACATTTTTAATTCCCGTCAGGGCAACGTATTGGTTTGATACGAACTGTACTTTACATGGCGCTTCAAATGGCACTTTACATGGCCACCTGCATGTAAAGTGCAGGACACTACTGCCTTTAACAGTTCAGTGACTGAATGCGATACCTCTCTTTTCCTCATTATGTCTAATCACTCAACATTTCCTACAACTTTCCACTTGACAGCATGAAGTACCTTTCTCGAGTGTAAGAAGTGTCAGGTATGAACTGCTCTGAACTTTTACATAAAGCAGAGGCAGGAACGCTCTCGCAGTTTTCATGAAGTTATTCAGTCATAAAATAACCAGAAGTTTTTTCGTGACCGTAAACTCTTTTATTGTTTAAAGAGTTACAAGAATATCTTGAAACAAAAACTCAACACTGCAGTCATCTGCCAACAACAACATAATGTACATATCATATTTCAGTTCAGTGCGATTCCGATGGTTCCTGTTGAAGCTTGCTATACAGTCTGCCAACAACGTTCACGATAGCTGACTAAGTGTGGAAGTTGACTAAAAGTTTTAGTGGGTATTTTATTGTAATTCAACTCATTGTGTTGTATTTTTTAGAGGAAGAATACATGGCGTTGAACAAGCATGCGTCAAACGTGACAGAGCATCCCATAACGCATACTTACATCCTAAACTTATAGCTGCCTTAATGTGCCACGACTTCATAAATTGCAGAAACTGGCAGGAAATAGGGCCTTCACTGTACGCGCACGTTAGCTTCTTGAAGCCATGCCCATGCGCAGTAGGCTCAAGGCTTACGCCTACCAGCACCAGTAATCCTCCATCGCGCTCATTTCTTGCCGGGAGAGTTCCCGTGGTCCATTTCGTATTGCCTTCTCGTGTCCGGACTCAGCTGAGAGAGGAGCTCCTCAAGAGACGGGGGCACTCGGCCGCCGAAGTCGGGGTGGTGGTGCCCTCCATCGCCATGACCTCCATCGCCATGACCTCCATCGCCATGACCTCCATCGCCGTGGTCTCCGTCACCACCAGAACCACCACCGTATCCACCATCGTCGTGGCCACCATCACCACCAGAACCACCACCGACTCCACCGTCGTCATGACCTCCGTCGTCATGACCTCCGTCATCGTGACCTCCGTCATCGTGACCTCCGTCATCGTGACCTCCGTCATCGTGACCTCCACCGACGGATGGCTCAGTCGTCGGGCTGTCTTCACCGTGATCTTCACCGCCGCTGCCAGCACCGTCGCCGTGGTCTTCTGGCGGTGTGTCGTCGTGAGGTGATGGCGTCGTCGTAGCCTCTCCGTGGTCTCCGTCGTCGTGACCCTCGGATGGAGGCGTGGTTGTGTCTGTCGGGTGGTCTCCCTCGTCCCCGTCGCCGTGTGCCGGTGGCTCCGCGGTGGTGGTGGTCATCTCCTCGCGTTCGATGTTGCCCGTCTTGTCCTCCGGAGTGTCGGTGCTGCCGCCGAAGCCACTGTAGAGGCCGCTGCCTCCCGAGGCATCAGCGTCCGCGTCTCCGTGGCCTGCCGTGGTCGTAGAGGGAGCCTGCGTGGTTGTCTCGTGGTCGCCGAAACTGGGGGCGTCAGCTTGAGGGATTTCGTCAGCTCCGTCGCTGTGACTTGCTTCTGTCGTCGTCGTCGTAGCGGGGGCCTCCGTGGCGTCTGCGTGGTCGCCGGAACTGGGGGCGTCAGCTTGAGGAATTTCGTCAGCTCCGTCGCTGTGACTTGCTTCTGTAGTGGTCGTCGTCGTAGCGGGGGCCTCCGTGGCGGCCACGTGGTCGCCCTCGTCACTGGGCGTGGGAGTTGTCTTCGGAGCGCCAAAGGGGTCATCGTTTTTGGCTTCGTCCGGTTTCCTCGGAATGGCCTCGTTCTCTTCGACATTGATCCCTACGCCGGTGACAAGTACAGGGGGCTCGGCATGGAATAAGTACTTTTCCTTGTCATCGCCAGCGGTTGTCGTCGAAGCTGGGGCGGCGGTCGTCGTCGAAGTTGGTGCAGCGGTCGTTGCGGCGCTAGCGTCCGAAGATGGAGCTGCGTCAGCAGATGCACCGCCGGCTTCGGAAGATGCACCGCCAGCGTCAGCAGATGCACCGCCAGCGTCAGAAGATGCACCGCCAGCGTCAGAAGATGCACCGCCGGTATCAGAAGATGCACCGCCGGTATCAGAAGATGCACTGCCAGTATCAGAAGATGCACTGCCAGTATCAGAAGATGCACCGCCGGCGTCAGCAGATGCACCGCCTGCTTCTGAAGATGCACCACCGGCATCAGAAGATGCACTGCCGGTATCAGAAGATGAACCGCCGGCTTCAGAAGATGCACCGCCGGCGTCAGAAGATGCACCGCCGGCGTCAGAAGATGCACCGCCGGCGTCAGAAGATGCACCGCCGGCGTCAGAAGATGCGCCAACATCCAGAGAAGGGCCACTCGTAGTAGCTTCCTGGTTATCACTCTTCGGCGTGGTGGAGGCCGAGTCACCCGCTGCCGCGGTAGTACTGCTATCTCCGGCGGAGTCGTTGTCGCCGCCTGTAATCACACAGATATCAGGACGACAAGAGCGGTCACGTGATGGCAACGTTGCTGCTCGGATGCTGCGATGCGTAAAGCGTTCCGGCGAAGCCTTGTGCGAATGAGGACGTCACAGTAGAGCCAGACCGCCGCCCCGTCCAGCAGCACGCGGACAAGCGAGCCAGCAGCATCCGCACTCCGCCCAACGGCGCAAAGCTGCTTCGGTGCTTCCGGCGACCACAAGCGTTGCTCCGAGAGCGGGATTAGTGCACCAGCCTAGCATGTTTGCGCGCGGGCCAAGCGTGGAGGAGCAACACAGAGCTCGCCGATGATGGCTACGCAGGAAGACGCTGAGACTGACAATGCACGAAGAGTTAGCCGGGAAACCACAGGAAAAAAGAGAGAAGGAAAGGGCCGAAATCGAGGGTTAGACAATGCGCAGGGAAAGCCTCGCACGTGTAGAAAAGATAGCATGTACCCAGGAAAGCAAACGAAGGCAGTAAAGTCACACATTCCAAAACATAACGTGCACAACAATGCAGCGAGGACTGACACACTGAGCCACTCTGTTCACACGTAGCTCTGCGATGACTAATTTTTCTAATTTCCTGCAGTTAGTGACTGCGCACTTTTCAGAGGTTTCCAAGTTCTAAACGTTTTGGGCGAAACCGCCGACAAATTCTATCCTTCTGTTCGAGCCTACCATCTAATTGTTCTAACTGGATAGGCAATGTCGACCTAATACTCTTCAGTGCCGTTCATGTCGGATCACATTGAAAAACAAACCCATACATGGTTGAGCACAAAAAAAAAATCGAACGTCGACGCGCGCACATTAACTTGCAGATCACAATTGTGAACTCGCCGAACAGTTCGCGCCCGGTTTGCACTGTACTGCGCAACGTCAAATTGAAATTCACGTCCCCCTGCGTCGCCCTATTCTTCATCCCTTTGAGCCCCGTCGAGGTAATCGCCAGAGTATGCGCCTAACAGAAGAGCCTATCGCGCTCGGTAATCGCTGAACGCTCTCATTAATGTGTCCGGGTTATCGCGCAATGTCAGGCGCCGCGACTGCCGGAACCCGCGGCACCGAAGCAGCACCGAGCTACTCTCGGGCGGAGTCGAAGGAACGTTTTTTTTGCATAAACCCGCGGCACAAAGCTGTCGCGTGGCGCTCGTCGTTCGTGGCACACTTTTTTGTTCACGCGCGCCATCTTTCTTTCGCTCGTAGCCCCTTCCCTTTTCGCGCGCTTTGCATAGAATAATGCGCGCGCTGTGGCCTCGGGAGTACTCGCTAAGCAGGCCACGATCAGCGCAGGCTTAAAGGGGGAAACCTTGATCCCGATACAAAACCCGCCCTTTTCATCTGATATGTATCTCTCTTCTTCCTTTACCGAGCAGCTCGGAGCGCAGTGTGGCTTATAGGAAGCACGGAAAGGGAGACGCCGCTGAGAACCCGTTGTGGTGCTCCGGATCTTGAATGCCAATGTACTCGAATGTGTTTTTTCCCCCCGAGATACTGAGGTCTAGAAGAAAGAACGGTGGGAGGGGGGGGGGGGGGGTGCTTATGGGCGCCAGACGCTGCGGCGATAGCACGTGCTTGTACGGAACCCCGTCGGCGAAGTGGCTGAACGCTCTCCTCTCGTTTTACTGCTGATCAGCCTTCCACGAGGCGTGAGTCACCACTAAGGTGGATGTAGGGTGTATAGGGTACTTCATCAGAGCTCCTTACGATCTCTGTGGAGCTTGTCTTGCTTTGACGCGAATTTCTCTCCTGCTATATACGCGACTTGCGATTGTAGTTGAAGATGATTTTGTTTACGTTGTCGTTTGGAATCGCTGTGTACCATCCCTCTTGTAAGGCCATCTGTCTGACAGACTCGACCACTGGTGTAGGCAGGGCGCAAGCGTTTTCCTAGCTTCAGATCTTACGGATTACTGAGAAATTATACCATTCAGCTCACCTGGACTCATGTTTACCTTACCACTTTTTCTCAGAAAAAGGTAACAAGATAAGTGTTATGAGCGCCAAAAATTATGCTCTTCCTATTTTCCTGAATTAATATGTCTGTTGTAAAGGAAGATGCATTTGGCCTTGTTCAGTGTGGTTTGCTTCCTTACATGCATACGCTGTCTAGCGGTGAAGCCGACTTTGCCATTGGCGTTTTTGCAGATATTTATGGAGTAATCTAGCTGTCGGCGTCTAAATCTAAGAGCCAGAATTTCGCAAAAAAAAACTTTTCGTTCGAGGCTAGAAGAATAAAATTATCCTGATATATGTTGTTTCAAAGCTTATTCGTTCACTACAAAGCCTGGCATATACTAGAGCAAAGCAGAGGCAGGAGAATAAAATTTAGTTCCGCGACAGATTCGAGCTAGCCCTACCGAAATTTGAAGATCCGTGGAGATTATTCTCACTCTATCGCGACTGGCATTTTCGACCGAAGTGCCCCAGGCGTGAAATCTTCAGAACACTCCAGGTAATTCAGTGGCGCAAGGTAGCACATTAAGCATGGAGATCAAAACATAAAAAAAGCTTTTAGCTCGCATATATTTGCATGCTTATGCGCTGCAGCATTATACATCTCCTACTTTGAACCCTCTTCTGCCGATTCGCGCTTCAGTTTTTCAAAGAAGTGATTTTCTTCTTCTGAAGAATCCTGAACCCAGTGTTATCATACGTGCGCTTCGGCAGGGCACAGAGGGAAACATCACGAAGCGAAAAAAAAAAGGAAAGAAATGCCCGTCCCAATTTCTCTGGTAACCTGCAGAGAGCGACTATGCCTGAAGAAAGATTCTATATCGCTACCTAGAGAGGCGGTTCTGGATGAAGGAGAGTGAGAAAAAAAAATCTCTCGAATAACGTTGCTCCAGAACGCGCGGCGCGCACTCCCTATTATCTTTTTGCAATTTTTGTTTACCCTCTCTACCGCCGACAGGCGTGCACTCACTCCGTTACTTCAAGTTGCACTTTGTTCAACTTTTCTTTCGCTTACAAAATTATTCGCCCGTAATATGCCAGCTTGATAATAGAGTTCCGAATAAAGATTTTATTTTCACCCCGCACTGTTTTTTTTTCTCCTCAATTTCGCTTTGAGACCCATTGAAGAGTTCTGAAGAGAGGGCGGAGTCAGGCGAGGTAAATATCGGAGACGTGTGCGGTTGGTGTTAGTTTGGTGGTGATATTTCAGCCGCAGTTTCATTGTCGTACACAGAAGAGAGTTTGCTCAATAGCAACGACAAGTGCAAACGCGGGAACTGCTTTCTCACCGAGATCTCAGTGCTTGCAGAACAAAAAAAAAAAAGGTTTGTATGTTTAGGCAAAAATAATCGCAAAGTGTACCCCGGGCGTGTACAGACAGCAAACACCGTACCTGTCTTTACTTTTCGATGGAGGAAGGAGAACTGAATTAGATTGCGCACTGAAAAGCCTCCGGGTGTACTGTTTACGAACTGAATTGCAGCAGTCTGTAGACATGTAAAAAGAGCACTTCTTTCGATAATGCTTGGCTAAAGAACGTTCCTTCTTTTCCATTCTTTCTTCTCTCTCTCTCTCTCTCTCTGTTTTTTTTTTTTAGATAAAGATATCGCTTCTTCTAAATCATCAGAGCAAGAACGAACGTGAAACTCCTTCCGGTCATCGCGTTCAAAGCATGGCGAAATTACAGAATAAATTGTATTATCCCATGATATAGCTGGTGTTCTTTTTTTTTGTAGCATACCCAAATTGTCTTTGTGTTTGTGCTCGCGTCTGAACTAGTTCCACTGTTCCCTCGCTTCTCAGTTTGTAGCTACTGTCTTGGCGATGCTGCTGAAGATTAGATACTTAGGTGGGGCAAAAACGAATGAACGCAAGAGGACCAGTTTTGTCGCATTCCCTGCTTGCTTTGCTTTGTTATTCTCAGGGAAGGTAATTAGGTTGGTCGCGTACCACGAACTTCAAATCAATAGCAAGAGTGAAAAAATCTATAAATAGGCCTCTGTGCATAGCAGAACACGCGCTTGCAGTTTCTCCGCGTTTATCGTCGCTTTATTTGTTTCGGTAGTCAGGCTTACAACGTAGCTCTATTTACGCATTACCCTAACAAAAAGGTCTATAGACAGTCTATAGACTTCTTATAGACTCTGTTGCCTTCCTCCAGACATTTCTTTTTGTTTATTCATAGCCAAAGACTGTCTACAGACAAAAGACTACAAAATAATTGGTTTGGTTTTTTTTTAGGGGGAAAGGAAATGGCGCAGTATCTGTCTCATATATCTTTGGACACCTGAACCGCGCCGTAAGGGAAGGGTAAAGGAGGGAGTGAAAGAAGAAAGGAAGAGAGAGGTGCCGTAGTGGAGGGCTCCGGAATAATTTCGACCAGCTGGGGATCTTTAACGTGCACTGACATTGCACAGCACACGGGAAGAGAGAGGTGCCGTAGTGGAGGGCTCCGGAATAATTTCGACCACCTGTAGATCTTTAACGTGCACTGACATCGCACAGCACACGGGTGCCTTAGCGTTTTTCCTCCATAAAAACGCAGCCGCCGACTACAAAAAAAAACAAAACAGTGTGGTCAAAAATCTATAGATGGTCTATAGACTGTCCATAGGATTTGCATTGCCTATAGACTGTTCGCTAGGGTTTGTCTATAGAAAGTCTTTAGATTTTATAGACAGAAGTTCATAGACTGTCTATAAACTCTCTAAAGAAATATTTGTAAAGGTAAACTCTCTTGTTAGGCACTTTACAATTGGCGCAGTATAGACGTTATACTCAAGACTACACTGGTGACCCGGGGCTAAAATGTCCCTCACCGTGTTTACGAATCAAATCACACATAAATGTAGCCACTTGTACATCGCTGAGTGCGTTCCTATGTGTAAAGTGGATCTCACGTCGACAGGACGTACACAACTGATCTACTGCGGGAGAAGCGTTGAACGCGCACTAAAATACAAGGGAACTAGAAATGTGATACACTGCGATTCTAGACAGCAGGATCCCGTATTTGACGTAAGTTCATTGAAGAAGTTTACTTGACGAAGTCCACTGTAAAGTGAGTGGAAGCTCCAAAAGGGACTCTTAATGAAAGCGCCGCTGGTGCACGACATGCAATACTGAAGAAGCTGGAGTTAGAAGTGCCCACACGGTTTCAAGGGAGAAAAACCTTGACGACATGCAAAGACGAAGCAGCGTCTCGTTAATTATTTAGTTATGGCCGTGGTTTCAGCGAAAATGTGAATGCATTCGGAAACGTAAAAAGAGTCCCGTACCCTGCCACAGAGGCGTTCTACAAAAGAAAACAAAAAGTAGTGGTGGGCGAATAATTTATTTATTTATTTATTTATTTATTTATTTATTTATTTATTTATTTATTTATTTATTTATTTATTTATATGTTTCTTTTGTTTGCTTGTTTATATTCATTTCGTGTACTATAAGGGCCAGAGTCATTTAGGCATTAGGGAACATAAAAGTCGGTTTTATACCAAATGCGGGCGGCTTAACACTAACCGTTGCCTCAGGATTAAAATATTTTTCTCAGGCGAGCTTGAACGCAGGTCGGTTAGCTCAAAAAAAGGCAAGATTAATTCTTGCTTATTTAGTTGTGCGTGTGCAACTGAAGAGAAACGTCGATGCTACCGAGCGATACTTCGCAGCGTTAAAAAGGGGAAGGGGAACCAATTCCGACATTAGCGAGGAGTACGTCGGCACATGATTGTGTTTCCGATGCCATGACAGCCGTGGTGATTCTTCGCGTTTATGCTTTAGTGCCCCCCCCCCCCCCCTCTCGCCACATGCCTGATAAGTTCTGGTTATTAGGACACTGAAAGACTCCATCAATGCCCACACATTTCCTCACTTCTCGGGTCTTTCTTCCCCAAGTCACTTTCTCCTGCAGCTCCGAAGCAGCGGCCAGGCGGAGACAATGTACAGAATACTGTGCCCTGTCGTTCGCGTTAATATATAAAAAAAACGCGCCCGTAACTGTGATATCTCTTTCACAAAGCGCGAATATTCCCTGACGCTAAAACATTTAGCGTAGCAATTTTTAAAATCAACATCGGAATGCTTCACTTACTAGGCGAGCAAGAAAGGGGTTCTTATACAGTGTAATGAAACGACTAATATTCTCGATCAGCGCGAAAACCGCGCTAGGGTTCGTGAGTACGGCATCGGCCGCAGGTAAAGCAGGAGCGCCGGTTTGAAAATAACGCTCTTATGATCAAGCAAAGAAAAAAGCACGCGTGATTAGTGCGGACTGTTTTGTGTGTCGGCCTTCATGTTTAAAACATGAACTCCGCTTTCTTTCTCTCTCTCTCTCTTTCTTTTCTTTTCACCCAAAGAAAAGCTGGAGATTACCGACTATGCTTAAAAGCGCACCGCGCGCGCAGAATAATGCATTTTTCAGCAGCTGGGCCGCTTCGCAAACAGGACACAAATCCGTCCGCCAGGCAGATATACCTCGCGACGCATTAGCGGAAGCGCGCTCACGGCGTGCATTCCGGAGAAGCTCGTGCGATCCTAAACCGCCCGCTGTCTAATTTCGTCATGCTAAATATTTAACCGGGCCGTATAGAGATCATCTGCCTTGAGAAACCCCAAACCACCGAGAAAGAAATTTAAAAAAAAACGAAGCAAAAAGCACAACGCAGCCCGAAGCTGCATTCTCCTGTCACTTATGACCGAAGGAGCAAATGGGAAAGGAAATTAAAATAAAGAAAGAAAGAAAGAGAGAAAGAAAGAAAGAGAAAAAGAAAAAAGAAAGGAAGAAGTAAAGAAAGAAGTAAGGAAAGAAGTAAAGAAAGAAGTAAGGAAAGAAGTAAAGAAAGAAGTAAGGAAATAAAGAAAGAAAGAAAGAAAGAAAGAAAGAAAGAAAGAAAGAAAGAAAGAAAGAAAAAGAAAGAAAGAAAGAAAGAAAGAAGGAAAGAAAGAAAGAAAGCACGTCCTTGCAATCGACACACCCTTCGCTCGATTCCTTCTTAATTCTAGCTGCCTCGACCGACGCGTTCCGTATTCGGGGCACGCGCCTTACGCAGCCGCGAACGAAGAGAAAGAAAGGATCTGCCGACACCAGCGATTTTCCCGAGGCTTCAATTTAGGCTCTTCCGGATGTGCATGCCAGAAAGGGAGCGACGTCGAATGGACACGTGGAACACGTTCTCTGTCACTTCTGTCCTCTTGGCAGGCCGGGAGAAAAAATCGGCAAAGAGATGGGGAAAGAATTGATCGCAGGAATAAATGAAGTAATCGAAGTGCGTGCACAAAACAAAGAGAATAGAGACTAAATTTGGCTCTTCCGTAGCGCTGTCGTTGTATAAGTAACGCAGTCGAGACTCGCGATGAAATGGGAGATTGTGAATTGAGATACCAAGACGAAAGGTCACAGACGCAGGGGGGGTGAGTTGGGAGCGTTGGATGCAAGGTGCTTGGCTCCATAAGACAACTGCTGACATAATCCGGCCCTGTCTAGTTTGGCAGTCGCTGTAGACCTTGTACGAAGTGCACGCCCAAGTGGATTGACTGCCGGAAAAGCTTAGGCACACAGTGTGTGCTTTCCGCAAGCAGAAAGGCTTGTTCGATATATGCATTTGTTCGATATAGCCGAACGCGTGCGTGAAGTGCTTATGTTCGCAATAAACAAGTTGTTCGCCTACACTATTGAGTGCGAAAGCCCAAGTGGACCGACTGCGGGAGAAGCTTGTGCATAGTGTGTACTTTCCGGAAGCAGAAAGGCTAGTTCGATATACGCAGTAGTTCGATATAGCCAAACGCGTGTGGGAAGTACTTGTGCTCGTAATAAACAAGTCTTTCGCCGCCATTACTGAGTACAAAAGCAAGCTGTATATTTGAAGATTATGACATCGCGACACGTCTACATTCGTAGGTTAGTGCCCGTGCTGAACACGAGCTTCTGCAGTCAAAAGGCAGATGGCGCTACATGTAGATTCAATTAAGAATATTTTTTGCGCATTGAGAAGAAGCAACAGGACCTGGAAGCAACAAAATAAAAAAAGTCGTGTTTAGAAGGAACCAACGCACGCTCTGAGCTTGGTACATTTATCGCATCTTTTGATATGCGCAATTTATTCTGAGTGAATAATCGTAACAAATTTGTGAGAATTTAATATCGAGTGCAATTTTACGTATCTGAGATTGTTACACACGGTATCCCCTGTAGTATGCTAGCGGGGATAAAATGCCGAAATCGACCTGTTGACGGGAAAAGAAATGAATAAATTTAATTTGCATATAAGGCGACCAGATCCGTTTCCGTCATTGCGATATTTATCTGCGCCGCATTTCATGCTTCCTCAAAGCTGACGTAGTTCAAGATCCGTCTCGGTGGGTATTAGCACCTCGGAATAGGGCTTGATGGTGCATATCTTAGCATAGTCGCGCCGCAGTTCCTGAATGAGTTGGGGTGCTTATGCTGCATATCACGTTTCTTAGAGATATTGACAAAATGGTGGACGACGACTGCTCTATTACGTACCCTTGATGGTACGTAATTTTTAAGCCGAAACTTATTAATACCGCACTTATCAGTATCGTTAAACATTTGGTAACCTCATCTTCACTAGTTCGCACACCAAACGCCTCCAACGAAAAAAAAAATCGAAGCTATGTACAAATAAAGAGAGAAAGAACGAAAAAATGTTCATATAGTGTGCGGACTTTTACAGCAAAAATAAACTCGCCAGATGCTCTGCCGGGCGCGTTTATTAAAAAGCCCTCTTTTTGAATCGACGACCCCACATTATTAAAAAGAAGAAACACTTCTCGCAGTGCGGGGAGACGCGCTATAAAATCATAACGAGACCGGGTCGTTCGAGCCTCTCCACGAATCCGCGAAGACATAAATATGCTGGTATCTGCCGAGTCTATACGTCCATGAGTGCGCAAACTCGTCATTATCTGCTGAGGCCACCGCTTCTCCATCCAGTTTTCCCATTTACGTAACTGCGCAATTTGCTCGTCACTTTAGCTTGACACGTTTTTCCGGCCACCCGCCTCGGGATGTAGTCTATTATTTTCACAAACTGCGCGATTTCACCGCGCTCACAGGCTCGAGCGCATTCGCCTTTCCGCTCAGTGCATGCTCGTGCTTGCAGTCGACAAGAATGACACGAGAAACATCGAATGAACTTGGAGTTAGCGGTCGATATTTTCAATCCTATTTGCGCTCCACTGGCGCGCGAACTTCGCTTTTGCTTTGTAGTCGTTCGTTTAGTTTCAATCTAACAGTGAGAGAGAGAGATTGGGAGTAAAAAGAAGCAGGGAAAGAGAGCGCGAATCCCAATATTTTACCCCGTGATCACTCCAAGCGTGGCGCTGACAACGCGGAAGAAAGGAGGGTATTAGCGCGCAAAATTATAGACATTAGGCGGCACCACAGGCGCCTCCTGGGGACCCCCCTCCGTTCGTCGATGAAACGATCTAAAGGAGCGGGCTCCGCCTCGCGTTATGGAATTTGCTGGGATCTGCTTGTTAAGGCACATACTTATATATATGCGGATCTTCGAAGAGATCCCTGCGACTAGCGAGGCGGCCAGCAGCGTTTGTACGTGCGACAGCACTCTGTGGCAGATTTCAACATCCTTATTAGGCACTGGCTTCTCGAAGAATCCACTTATATATCTACGCGCCTTTTGAACTGTTTCGTAAGTCGCTAAGCATCGCTTCGTTACGTTGCATAACCACTTGTATCTATTTCGTAGACTTGTTTAGACGACGTGTCTGTGTACCTGCGCCTATCGCGAAGTGCATTTAGGCAACTCTTTCGTGCGTTATGACCTTTGTTGACGTTTTCCGACTGAATATAAAATCGTTCACGTCGAGGTTAGAACCGCCCCGCTGCGCAAGCAACCAGTGGCCCAATTTTTGTCGCGCCGATACGAAGCCTGCTGGAGACACACCGCTTGTCGCGGCACCTCGCGAAGCAGTGCCTAATTATAAAACACAGCAGAACTGTCATTATCGAGATATGCGTATGTGCAACTATTTCACGACGCCGGGTTGGGCTTCCACCGACATGTTCAAGTTACAGCCGTTTCTGCATGCTTTCCGCCAGGAACACTGGCACGTAACACGGTTATGTAACGAATTTCGGTTAGACGCAACTTCTTCATATTTCACAGCAGCAGGGATGAAGGTATATGAAGATTGGTTGCCGAATGCGTGCGCTCTTAATGCCGCAACAGAGTAATTACAAAAGCTGAAAACGAGCCCAGAAGCAATTAGCTGTTGAACTTGATACTTTCGGAACGAACGCCTCTACGTATGTGCATTTCGAAGTTCACTAGTGTGGGATGTCAGATTAAAGTTTGCCGAAGCAATGACAAAAGCTTATGAGTTGCGTAATGGCAGAGATAATTGGAGAAAATCGCTTCGGCCGCTAATTATTTTGCGGTTCATAATCCCCCCGTCAAAAACCGCGCAGCAATAAGCGCATGGCTATAGCAGCGATACAAATGGCAAAATTTATAGTAATTACAGCGCCACAGTCACTCGGTTCATTGCTGCGGATGAGCCATGAAAGCATTAAAATAATTGTCCCACGCCTTCAGACTTGCTGCTAGAGGCTCTTGTTTTTTTTTTAAATATTGAACTTAAAAACAGTTTCCGAAAGTTTGAAGAATAATGCATGCGGGTGTCGGCGCCAGCTACATACTAGTGCCTGGCACGGAATGATCCGTATTTAGGAGCCAGATCGCTCACATTCTTTCTGACGAGTTGGAACTACGCGGTGCGGGCTGGGCAATGTAATTTTCATTGCTTTTTATCTGCCCACACTACTTTATGTCGATTTGGAAGCAAGAAAGCAGTTCGCCAGCAGCACTGATTGTCTCAGTACGCGGCGGATAATAAATAATTGATGAACTATTACGGCGCATCCGGTGGCACGCAGACGTGGGTAGAAGTGAACGGAGCCAAACTTCCCTAATGCGCTGCCTGGTTTAGACTGCTGTCTGTTGTGCGTACGCGTGACAATGCAGCGTACAATATTGCTTAAGAACGGAGCGTTACTATCTATTTATACCGAGTCAAACAAATAGAGTTACAGCAGTTCGTGCTCTCGCAGGCTGTCTTCGCCTGAACACTATGCGCCTGAGCACCTCTAATCTACGCCTGAACACCTCTTGTCACCTCCTATGTGCTCCCGTGCAATTCCTGTTCGTGGCTTCAGATCCGTCTGCGCTTGTACGTCTGCTGTCTGCGCTTGTACATCATTCTGCGCCTATACATATCACAAAAGTGCCAATCAGCGCCTGGTTGAATAAATGGTTCATTCGAGTGTCGAACCGTTCAATGAGATGACGGTTTCGGTAAAACAAAGTTCGAGCAAGAATAAAAAAAAAGACTGCCAGTAGCGCCTCTCGTGCTGTAATCTCATAACTCGATGGAAATTGAATCGCCCATTAAATGACTTTTCCAGCGTCATTGCAGACGGCTCCGACTGCAATGCAGTCCAATATCAGCTAATACTTTGGAACCGCAGCTCAGTGTAAAGGGCTTTGAACAGCGAGTCATTTAAAGTTAGCAACCAAGCAGCTGAATTCCTTAATTACGTAAAGTACTCGGACAACATCAGTGATTCTGGGACAGTGTCAAAGTTGCTGTTTATTGTCAAATGTGCACGGAACGTAGTACCGCAGAAAAAAGCCATCAGTTTTAAAACGGCTCACTTTAGAAGGCAACATTTATTTTAGAAATGTTCAGCTTTACATTAAATTATGTCATTTCAACAAATTTTCGCAGGCTGCTGTTATAGTAGACAGCCAAAATTAGGGCCTAATTGAGTCACAGCAGCGTACTCCGCTACGATCAAAAGCTTCGCGGTCTTCGCACTGCAGACGACATGCGCTGCAAAATTCTACCCGCAGTCTTCATTCTTATAAAGCCGGAAACGACTCCAATAACGCAATCCTGATGCAATCACAGGGTGCTTACTATGGATATCACTTCTTGCTCGAGACGCTCGCGAAAGGAATCAAAGAGAGGACGTCGGAAGCAAGGCAATTTCCGATCACCGCGCCGCGGCACGATATCTCGCGACTTTCTGATTTCACATTTTCTTGCCAGAAGCGAAAAAAAAATAAAGTGTGAAGAAAACCCGTCATTAGCTTTCGCGGCACGTTTCAATGTGCCTTGCTGTACAACTCCACAGCGTTGGACGAGTTTGCACGTCGGTGCAGCACCAGCAAAAAAGAAAATGAAGTGAAATCTTCGAAATATATTCTTGACTGCCAGCAAAGCAGAGCAGAGGAGAAGTAAAGGCCTTGGCAGGAAGGACTTGAAAGTTGAAGGCTGCTGTCTTCGTTCAGACTGAGGCTCGCGGACCATAGTTTTTCTTTTTGCTTTCTCTCATTCTTGAAGCATGCGGTGTGGTCCCACCCGTTTTATTTTATTTTTTTTTTGCCGAGATTATTTTTAAGTGCTTCTCGCCTCCTCCTATGAGTGGTAAGCTCAGGGGACGTGCGCGCTTCACCAGCGAACATTTAGAAGTAAGGATAGAGCGAGAGAGAGAAGTTTCGCCGCACATATTTTTTTTTATATACGGCTTGGATCGGTACGTCTCGTCTCGGCTTGGCTCGGCCAGCTGTCCTTCCCCTGCTCTCCAACAGCTATCTCAGAACTTGCGGTGTGCGCGAGGCATTTTGTTTGATCGTTTGAAAACTTCGCCGGCGAAACTCAAGTGAAATCGATCTGTAGTCTCTGAGGAAGCAGATGTGCTTATATGCAATTCATGAGCAAACGATTTGACTCGAACTCGAGTCCGCGGGTACGTTATGCGTCAGATCTCCGGGGGGAAAAACTGACAGCGACGTGTTTACAGCACTGGAGATGACGCTTGAACGAATGGGGGTGCGAAGGAGCCAATGTTTGCTCATAATGGCCTCGTACGATAACGTGTACGCGTCAAGACGATCTTTTTTTTTTCTCAGACGTGACCGGGAAACGCTTGTGCAGTGATTTGACCGCGACTCTCGATTTTTGTCTCCTCTTCTTATCTCTGATCTGGGAGATGTTCAGGCGGCGTGGTTAGAAAAGATTGTGGAGGTGTTCTCTGAAAGCTAAGGGGCCTGTTATGATGAGTATGTACAGTCTTTTCCAAAAGTAAGCAGGCTGCATGGTTTGTATCTCCCTGATATAGTGGAGCCCCTGCGTCCTCCCTAAAAACCAAAAGGCACTGGAAGGTGAGGAAAAGGCGTTTCTTTAACCTCACAGTTATTTATAGCTTGATGGGTGCGATAAGTGTTCCGCTATACAACTGGGAAGAAAACTGTGCAGCCTGGTTACTTTTGGCGAAGACTGTACATATTAAAGGAACGGGGAGAGTGTAATGCTACGTCAGTTATGGACGAATATCGGGAAGGACGAATACACCGCTGAGCACATGTTCGTCAAAATGATAACCGTATTCAATCAACGTGCAAGTTCCTTGCAGGCTTTCGTGTCTAGTATCAGTTCAGTTCTCTTTGCGTACTCCAGAAGATAACTCGAGATAGAGAGAGTCATACCGCATGACCACGTAAACAGTTTCCCAAAGTGACGTGCGCATACAGGTATGCACGGGACGTCAGTAGCCGAGGATTTCTACGGGACACGTGCCTCGCGTTTCTAACACCACCCATCTCTGCCAGACTTTGTCAACTTTCTCTTTTACTACCAGGGAAATTTAATGCATTCCTCGAGAAAATGACAGCGCTACTCTCGAGGGAAGGATTTTGTTCGGCACGTGGCATTTTTGCTGTCCACCGCCATGGCGTTACGGAGTGAGAGGTACTAGCTCAGCTATGTCAGCTCGCGTGTGCCAGGGTTTCGCACTTTAAGGTATTTATGGGGAAAAAAGAAAGGAAAT
>JARKHS020024755.1:0-34273 GCA_030143305.2 Amblyomma americanum | reverse complement strand
GATGCCTGCTGCGCTGTAAAGCGCAGTCATGCTGCTCGCGTTCGCAATTCGCGCAGTGTCACGTGGGGCCTGTTCAAATTGGTTCTCGCTTTCTGGTTCGCTGATGTGTTCTTTGTGGGGTCGGCTTCAAACGTCGATGTCCAAGTGTGAAAGTAGGAATTAGTATTGCTCGCTGAACACGTGTTACGACTGTTGTCTCGCCGGTGGGTGTCACGTGGCCATTGCAGCATTAGCAGAGCTATACAATGCTTACAGTGTGGCCTACTTTACGCGTCTTGCAGGCTGGAATACGCGGCGCTCCTGTTTGTCGCATGCGTACAGTTGCTTTGGTTCTTAATTCACGCTGCCAAAGACGCAAACGTTGCGAAGGAAACGTCGTGGATATACATATCCATTTCCTGTCTCGATCTCAGCTCGAAAGCCACGCTCGGAGCGTTTTCCGAGCAGTCGGCCCTGTCCCCACGGTCTTCGATGCTGTGCGCGGACCGATATGCTCTGGGTGTAAGGGGGGGTTTCTTGTTTTGCTGCGTGTTTTTTTTTTCCTTCTTCTTCCTTCTGCGTGGCCTTTGAGATTTCCGGCGGATAACGATCGTCGGTACGCGAGGAGGAAGTGTAACGGGGTGCGCACGCAGTGACGCGGCAGCGGCCTAGAGGAGCCCCGTCCTCCCGCGGGAACTGGACTCGCGCGGCCACGGGTGACTGGACGGGGCGATTGCATTGGCCGCGTGGACATTCGGCGGCCGCTCGTCCTCGGGAGAAATGGCTCCGATGCGGCAGATCTCGCGATTCCCCGTCTGCCGGATCCTTTTCCCCGCGGGTCGCTCGGTTAGCGCACGGAGGCGCGTCCAGTCTTCCTTCCGGCCTCCCGGGACCTCAAGTGGCAAGTGGCGACCGGCCCACCCTCCGCCGGCTAAAAGACACATTGACGAAGAGGAGGAGCTGCACCTGCGCAAGCTGTCGACCAACAGTTTCGATAACCCGGGAAGACTACACGCAATATATCCACAGCCGCCGCGGTGGCTGAGTGGTTATGGCGCTCGGCTGCTGGCCCGAAAGACGCGGGTTCGATCCCGACCGCGGCGGTCGAGTTTCGATGGAGGCGAAATTCTAGAGGACCGTGTACTGTGTGATGTCAGCGCACGTTAACGAACCCCGGGTGTTCGAAATTTCCGGAGCCCTTCACTACGGCGTCCCTCATAGCCTGAGTCTCTTTGGGACGTTAAACCCCCATGAAACAAAACAAACAAACGCAAAATATCCACAATCATCTCGCAGTGCAAATTGTGCGGGGAGAATGGGGACTTGTACCGCACGCACGCGGTATGGGCCTTGCCAACGAAATTAGGCTAATCCATAGAAATAACCAGCCAACGCAGAGAGGGGTTGGAGACAGCAGCCTACGCACTGAGAACTCCAGGCACCGCCACAACATCCTAAAGAGTTTGAGTAAAATATTTTGAGTATTAGCCGAACGGTCCCTGTGAGGCGGATGCCGCGGATTCTGGCGGTCTCTGATGCGGCGCCACGGGGCCCGAGTGGGGCACGCCGAATCCAGGAGCTTTCCCGGCCAACGACCGACCCCGGCGACGTCGGACCTGTTCTTCCGGAGGAGGCCGCCATCGGCGCCAGCGCCATTGTTCCGGCCGCCACTGGGAATGGCCGGGGCACGCCGCTGCTTGATTACACGACAGTTGAGAGAGTGCGCGTCGTGCTCGGTGCGAGCGACCGTCCGCTGCGCCCATTCCTCCTGGGAAGGCCGCTGTTCGCCCTGCGCTCGCTTCGTTTGCGTTGGGCTGCGTCTAACTGCAATTCTCCGCTGCTCAGTGGCGAATAGCTCGCAGCGGTGGTTCAAGCGTTATTTCGCCCATTAAACCACTTTAAGGCAGTGCGGGTGCCGCCACACGTATGGTTTACGGCGCTTCTATACTTGTCTTGACGTTTGACGTGACTCCGTGCTGTCCAACTCGTTTCATTCCATTCAGTCGCTGTTTTGCCATCCCGTCTTGGGCGCTCGTGCTGGGCCAGTAGCGAGCGTCCCAAGTCCGCCGCCGAGCTCTCTCCGCAGCAGGCATTGTTCCGTGCTGCTGAACCCGCCACATGTGGGAGGCTGCGTGCCGAGGTTTCGCCGTGATCGTCGGCCGCCTCGTGCCGAGGTCGCCGGCACCTGGGGCCGACGGCAGCAGCTGCGCACCTGGCCCACTGTCGGCTCGGCCCAGGGTCGGCGTCCGCGCTAGCTCGGCGTTGCAAAGGACGGCCCTGGATGCCGCGCAATGTCACTGCGTGTACGCACGAAGGGCGCCTCTTTTTACGCCGAGTCGTAGGGGCGAATCTGCTACCGACACTCGGCACCCGACAGTGCGAGGCAGGCAGGCAGGGGACCCAGCGCGCGAGTTGGTGCCGAATGGGCAGAGGTGGCCGACCCGAGAGGATTCCCCTGAGGCGGCGACCTTCGCTCTTCGTATACGGGAAGACCGCCGCGCATCCTGAGAGCGGGATCCCAGCGGTGCCCTGCAAATGTTTGCTCGGAGGTGGCCCCTCGAGAAATTAGCGCGTAGGCACACTGGAGTCGGTAGGCGAGGAAGAAGGCGCAGAAAAGAATCCGTGGGTTCTTTTTTTTTTTTTTCGGGTGGCATCAGCTCAAGGCCCAGGAGCCGTTCTGCCTGCCAATGCAGCTATGGATACGCCAATCTCTTCACGAATGCCGCACAGCGTCATAGTGGATCTAGTCATACGCGGACACCCGAGTGGGCAGCTGCGGATAGGAGTGTAGGTATTGCTGGCACGATCTGCTTCATTGCGGGCGTCTTCTTTTTTTTGTACTTGTTTGTAAACTTCTTTTATTGCAGCAAAGTGCGCAACCAATGTGAAATTTATTTCTTTTCGTGAAAGAACATCGTAGTGATGCGTACTGTAGTGTGCGCTTCGAGAGCAACACTGCGCTGCAGTACCTGGCGTTAGAACCCGCCAATCGCTCAATTACGCTATATGCTGCTGGGTGCGCGCGCAGAGGCTATTCTTGCTCAAAGCGATCAAGTCTGGGATTTTTGGTCCTCATTTTTAATTGTGAGTCAGCTGTGGAATATTGTAAGGAACCGTTATGGAAATATTGAAGGCAATGGTCCATTCTTCCGGTGCGTAACAATGTCCTTCTTTTAAAGTTTGTCCAGCCTTGCATCGAATAGTTAAGACTGCCGTAGAAAACCAGTACAACGTTTTGGCGATATAATAACGGTACAAAAATTGCGATAACTGAGACTCGCAATGCTAATGTTAAGCAGTCAGAAGTCTGCAATTTGGTTGCTGTGTGCTGCCCTTTGACCTTTTGTGCATTTGCGTTCTGCACGTCCTTCGCGATGTGCATATCTGCAAAAACGACATGCGCGCAGTGGCAGCAATGAAAACGCTCTTCGTTGTTAATGTTTTCATTAGGGCTTCCTGTGAAACAGGGCTGATGGTTACTGCGTTGGTCCAGAAAAATGCTTATACCTGCATTCAAAAGACACTTGTATACTTACTTCTCATGCATGTAGCTTCGTATAGTCTTTGATGTATAAGACTTTTTTTTTTCCTTTTGTGCTGGGGATTGCCTTCTGAATCATTAAAAATGAGTCACGGCGTTGTTAATTTTAAGTTATGTGCCATGTCGCTCTGTTGTGTTTGAAAACGGAGACATTCAGGAATTGATTCTTAACTTTAGATTTTGCAGTATGGTGCAGATTGACGCAGATAGTGAAGTGTGCGGTAGCAGCAGGACAATTACTTCCTGCAGCAGTTTATCAAGAAAAGTTTCTTGATATAACTGGAAACAAAGTCTGTGAAAGCTACCGAGCATCCCGATTAGACTGTGTGCGCTTGTGTTCATAAAAACCACCTTGCTTGTTTTATTTCTAGATAGGCACAGCGCTGATGTACTCGGCGCATTTACGTTAGAGAGCCGTATCTCTCTTTTTTCGCACCAAGCAAATTCGATTTCCTTCCACTCATGTTTGTCTTGTTGGGACTGTTGCGCAAGCGTCAGTGCGCAGTGTAGTTCGTGGTCGGTTTTTGGTGGTTCGCGTCTTGTTTTTTTTTTTTTGCTTTCTGTTTGGAAGATGTTGGGGTGAACTTTTGCGAGTGGCGATTGGAATAAACTGTCACTCTTAAGTCAACGCCGTGTTGCTTCCGACGTTTATTCCTTGTCGGTATCGCGCTGCTATATTTCGCCACCAAGAATGTGTTCACTTGCGGGCCGTCACGGTCATTCGACTGATAAGAACGGAGCAGTGGCTTGACATTCCGAGTTGTTGCTGAGAGCAAAGAAAAGGAACGTAGGTCGCAGAAAACTATCATCCGCGAGAGTGACGAACGCCCGGGCGAATCCAGCGACTGCGTTCTTTCTTGTTCCGCATCTCGCGTGCAATATCAGTGCACGTTAAAGAACCCCAGGTGTTCTAAATTATCCACAGCCATCCACTGCGGCGTCCGTCATAGCCTGAGGTGTTTTGGGAGCTTGAACCCCATAAAACCAAATCATAAATCAAACCGAAACAAGCAGTTGATGTTAATTCTGCGACACGATAGCCATCCGCGGAGTTAATCGCTTGCAAGTACGGCTCACGCTCAAACCGCAGCGGAGGCGCGGATCGCCCCTGTGAAGTTGCGCGCGTGGAGAGGAGGAAATGTCGAGGCCTTGTCTATCCAGATGGCATTGGCTTGCCGGGGCCTGAGGTACCGTTGATGTCGAGACTTTCAGGGACGGCCGGGTGATAGCAGCAGCAATTATATATACACCCCAGCACTGCTTTTGGTGGCCACCGCTGCTCGTGAGGCGACGAAAAGAGAGGCCAGCCGGGAACGCAGCAACGACATCTCTAGCCTTGTACCCTGTGGTGCATTGGATCACTCCCGACAGGCGGGACAAACAGCATTGCGCAACAACGGTCTGAAGAATGGGGTGACACATGCTCCGACGCCACACCCAAACAGCAGCCCCTAGGTCTGTGCTATTAGGAACCATTATTGGCTGTACACAGCGGTGACGGTCGTTATTTCCCGTACGCATTAAGAACGCAACGTCGCTTCGTTTGATTCCTCGCGTTTTAAACTTGGCCCCCGTGCAAAGCAGCCAGCTTTGTTTTGGCTGCTCGAGACACATGCCAAGCACGTGCATCGCCTCTGTCTGCCACATCCGTGGCGCGCCGCTGTGGCGACAAAGTATACACTCCGGCTGCAGTTAATCGTCACTTATGACAGCGTGGCCATTAGTTTAGGCGGCACGCAGCCGCGCGTCAACTCCAATTTCCAGACCCGGCGACCGAGTCGCGGCGCGCGCTGCTCCATGCGGCGAGCGCAGATGTTTCCGCGTTGTTTCTGCTGTCGATGCGGGTGTGCGATTACACGGCGTCGGGTTCGTCTGTCGGCGGAAGGCTTATCTCGTGTATACGCGCGCGCAGCGACCGCCGCTCCGTGTGCGATCGGCGGTTCGGCCCCGTTTATTGCGAACGAAGGGTCACCGTTCTCTGGTTTCCTTGCGCGAGAGACGTGATTGGCCGACGACTCCGTCATGTTGCCCGTACGCAGCGAGGACAGGAAAGTGCGACCCCGGTCGACGCACGAGTACTTTCGGGGCTCCTCCAAATCCAGATACCGCGAGTGCTGGCGAGCGTCGCAGCTCCTTGCTTTCGTGGGGAAGCCGCGCAAACGGCGCGTTATAGCTTGCGAGACGCTACTGCGAATAACGAGCACCCGCGGTGCGCGGTTGCGGCAGTTCCCGGGCTGGTGTGGGCTGCTTTCAAGAGGTATTCGCACCTCAGAGACCCACGGTATATGTTTCCCTGTGCCTTTTAAATGACCATACAGACCTCGTTTTAGTGGCCTGTATTCCTCTTTGAAACGATGCGTTAGACATTAGAATGTACGGTTTACGACGTGGTATTCCCGTAAGATCTCTGAATAATTTAAATCTAATTTCTTCTTGATGTAGTTTCGGTTTCATCAACGTTGGGAGTGTTTAGGCCACGCGAGGCACAAAGCAAGTTGCAATAGTACCGCTGATATAGTCTGTTGTCATCGTAGTTCTTGAAGCAAGCCGACCTGAGCGTTGTAGTGAATTAAAACTATGTATCAGCGATTATATTGGAGTTTTTAACGCGACAGCGTTTAAATGCCCCGTTATCCAGAAAATCCGGTGTTTGCGTTGTAGGCGTCGTGAGTGAAAAATTACGGGCATGGCTCTGGCAAGTGGTCCCCAGAGGACAACCTATAGGAGGCAGGTGGGCCACCTAGGTCACGTGACCTTGCGTCGTCATCCCAACCTGCCCACCGGATAGTGAGCAAATTGACCACCGCGGCCGGTGGCAGCTAAAATAATGGTTGGTCGCTCTGGAAGAGCAACCTGGGTCGCACAAGGCCCACCGCTGGGAGCACCTGCAATCACAGGTTATACTGGCGCGTCGCTTAATTGCTGCACCACTGCGTCTCAGGAGGGGTATGAGGGCTCCCGGGGATCTTAGTAGAGAATGACCAATTCTGCATATATGGGAATCAACCCATTACGCTATCGCGGCATAGCCTCAAGGCGGGGCTGTAGTGTCCCCTCCAATTTTTTTTTGTGCGTCACGTGATCTAAACACTCCCAACGTGTCACGGCGATCGCTAGGCTGACGAAACCGAAACAGCATCAAGAATTATTTAGCGGTCGAAGGCGGATACAGAGCTAGGCACTCCAAGGTTTAACGCATCAGTTGAAAGAGGACAGCATGCAACTAAAAGGGCGTATCTGTGGTCCTTTAAAGCGCAACCTTCAACTTTGGCGTTGTGCGTGTCGAGCCAATTATTGGAACTCCGCGGTAGTCGCGCTCATGCGTTCCCCTTCGCGTTAGTCATTCGATCCTTTTCGGCGCCTGAATGCCACAAGCTGTATCGCACGTGTCGCTCGGCTCAGGCGATGCCAGCCGCCTGAATGAAAAGCCGAAGGCACCTGTTAATGTCGCACGTGTCAGCAGGTTTCGCCCCGTGGAACTGCAGCTGCTGTGTGGCGCTTTTTCTCGAGCCTCCCGAGGCGTGCGCGGAAGGTGGCCGTCAGTTTCGCCATGAACTGGGTCGGGCGAATATGCGAAACGGTCGGAGCGTGGAAACCAGGCTGCGCGCATAAAGCGGAGCGCGCCGTTCCGAGAGCGGCCCTCACGCGTGCCAACTCCCCTCGGGGGCGACGGACCTGCGGGAGGCCGCCGACGGGACCAGTTTAGCGGTCCGCGCTTTTGCCGCGATGCGTTGAGCGATATTCGGAAGCCCCTTTTGGCTACGTCATGGCGAGGATGCATGTCGTCCACGCTGCGCCGTTTCATGCGGCGTCGACTGTGCGAACGAACGGGTTCGTCTCGGTGTAGCACGTGCCCCCCCCCCCGTATCTCCCAGAGGAAAGAGCGCGGAGGGAGGTTCTGCTGACTGCGAACAGGTTTCGGTTGCGATGTGTACGTTGGGCGCTGTTTACAAACAGCGCGTCCGGGCTGAAAAGCACGCCGGCGAGGAGGCCTGGATAATCTTGCCCCCTCTTGTCGGAGCGCGATCGCGGGGTAACAGCATACGGCTGTTACCCCATATCCATAAGAGTGTTAACTTGGCCCCGTTTGGACAACACTCGATACAAGAATATCATTTTCGCAACTGATGCCCGAGTCGCTTTTGCGCCATTGGTGTCTGTTCCCTATCATAAAAGGTTTGGTTTATGGGGGTTTAACGTCCCAAACTGAATCGGGTTGTGAGGCACACCGAGGTGGAGTGCTCCGAATATTTTCGATCACCTGCGGTTCTTTAACGCGCACTGACATCGCACACTACACGGGCCTCTCGCATTTCGTATCTTTCGAAATTCGACTGCCGGGATCGAACCCACGTCCTCGGGTCAGCAGCCGACCACCGTAGCTGTACTGAGCCACCGCGGCGGCTCTTAATCATAAAAGAGCAACTGCATGCGCCCTTCGTGTGGTGATCAAATCGGTGGCATATGGGACGTCTTGCCTAATGCTGCATAGCGCGTTATAGTTCGCCTATCGGCTCTTTTGCGAAACTGTGCAGCTGTCATCTGAGGTCGTGTTTACGCAGTCGGGGACACCAAACTTGTTGGTGCTGGCTTGTTCGGCTGCCGAACTTACGCTGCTACACGAATATTTTCGACGGCATTCGGTTCAGATGCCATTCGGGTCGACGGAGCTCCGCGGAGATATTCGAGATATTGGAATGCCTTCGAAACGCGAACACAACCCGAACCGACCAATAGGCGTTGCCGCCGCCATCGCTTCGCCCCGCCCACAGCCTCGCGACTGCTTTCGGCTCGGTGGCTGCTCATCCCGATACCCGCTGCTCGCTTTTTCCTGCTCTTTGCTTAGCAAATAGCTCGTGTTCTGTCTACGTAAGTGCTTGAAGATAACAGTGCACCAAAGAACATTTACCGCGTGAGCATGAAATTTCTCCAGCAGTGTGCCGATGAGGACGCCTGCGCGTATATACTATTGTTTACATCGCTGCGTACGAACAGCTAGCGCTCGTTTGCATGACTTAAAACACATTCTGCGCTTTAGTTCTGTTATATAAGCTCATCTCTTTTGTACCGGTTGTACACGTGCTTGTTAACGCAGTGCGGCAATCTGTGGGAGAAAGCGCCGATACGATCGCTCGCCTGAGAAACACTTGACAGCTGGGCTGCTGACATTGCGTACGATCGGCGCTTGTCGCTAATTGTCCCGACTTCCTCCGACGCGATCAGTAGCTTATTTTAAACTGCTTTATTCAGAAGTATTATTGGTGCCCGTTCGCGGTAATTGAAAGGGCATAACTTGTTATGCGCAAAATAGCAACGGCGACGACTGCTGCTGGCCGTAAAGCAGTGCTCGGCGGTCTGGGTCACACCGGCGCTTCCCGTTCATCGTATGCGCGCCCTGCGATGTGAGCAATAGTTGATTTGAGGTCACCGTTGTCAGAACTACCCTCGTTGATCATTTGCATTCGCTAAAACTTGTGAATTAGCTCTTCACAGCCCACGTAACCCTGCGGACTCACTAGGCCTATATATAGTCGTCGCGGAAGGGAAGGGAGTCGCCATCGGTTAAAATTAATTTTGCAAGCGCTTATAGCTGGTGAGGGTTCGAGTGTGCACATGTGAAATATACCCGTTCCTTTCGCTAATTAACAATATGGATAAGGTAGAAGCGCGAATATATTCACACCGTCGCCTCATCAGCCTGTTTTAGCTCAGCCGCTGGCCTGCCGAGGACCTGAAGGCTGACAGTCCGCCGGTCGGATTCGTCGGTGTCATTGGCCTCAAAAACTTGTCCCACTACAGTCATATATGCTGCTGTTGACCGTGATAGTGTCGTTGCCGCACTAGTGTCACCACCGCCGCCGTCGTCATCGCACACTGAAAACGAGCTGAGCAAATTTCAAATGCGTTCGGAAAGTGTCGTGTAGCACGGCGATAGTCCGAGGAGTCCGAATGTCGTTCCAAGTCTCAGATGCCATTCGACTCGGATGTCATTCGAACGTGCCCGTGTAGCACAGGCATTACTGATGGAGCGTATTCGGTTCCCTTCGTGACTGCAAGTCTCCGACTGTACGTTCGGATTATGTTCCAGCAGCAGATCAGATGAAGTCATCGCTGATTCTCGCAGTTAGTTCGTGCTTGTCCCATCTCTTGGTACTTTGCCGTAACTTGTCCTCGCTCCTTGATGTCGTAGCTGTCTCTATCGTTTGGTCATCGCATTTGACGACGCGAAAAGTCTGAGAATGAACTGTCGCATTCTGTCATGATTTCATCGCAGTCGTACCCGCGAAAACACTTGTGGAAACAGAGGTGCCGACGGATATGATCAGTACTCGCGAGTGGTGTAAGTAAAATTCTTTTAACCTCGCCAACTGTGAGGCAACGTGAGGCGCAGCGCGAGGCTCTAATGAGGCTGCTGTTCTGTCCGGGACCTGGAGGTCATTGCGGGTTTTAACGGCTTTCCCACGAGTACCGGAAGTAGTTGGCGTGTTGAGTTTACTTTTTACTTCCAATGCTTGGGCCGTTAACGTTTAGGGGAGCAGATAGAGAGAGGGGACAAAAAAAAAATAAAAGCTCATACGCCATCTTTCTGAGGATGCGGACCCACTAGCTGTCTCCGTTGCTTTTGTAGCGTGGTTAGTTTCCGGTGCTGAACATTTTCCGTTGGTCTTTGTTGGCACCGGGGTTCGCTAAAAAGCTCGGTGCTTATCTGCCGGTGTGCTTTTCTCTGCCTCCTTTTTAGTTGTGCGTTTCCCTGCAGGAGTATGCAGAAATGAAAAAAAAAAAAAGAAAGGGAACATTGGCTTTCTCACTCTCTGACCAAGGAGAGTATGCGGCTGCGCGGTTGGATTCACGACTAGGGTCATTCAGTGCATAGTCCCCGCGTGCATTCGCTGTTCTCTGTGACAATTTTTTGTTTGTTTTTTTGGGGGATTTAACGTCCCAAAGCGACTTGGGCTATTGGTGGCGAATTGTTGTGTCCTGCTGCTCCTCATTTGCCGTAATGGAAGACTGGATCCGTGAAGCGGAGGGAACGCGGTTTGAGCATCGCCGGTACGCGCGCTTCATACTAAAGTCATTTATTTATTTGTTTATGGGGGCTTCTACAGGAGCGGACAGGAACGTATGGCATACAAATGCAGTTTCGCTGACTAAAATCTGAGGCTTAACAGTAAAACGATGCACAGGCAACTCATAACGTTAACTGGGCCTCAACGCTCTTGCGCAATGCCGACAGTGGAGAGCTGACTTGAAAATCAGTGGCTATCGTCGCCGGCGAGCCTGCAAAACATCCTAATGTGGAGTGGACGCCGAGCGAAGCGCGCGCGCACGCATCGATCATGGGCCATAACGGTCGCACAAAGGTTGCTTCAGTGTGAAAAGCTGGCTCTTTGTGTCGGGCCCCGTGGTCTCCCCCACTCGAGGGGCGGGGTGTTGCTCGGCAGCGACGTCAGCGGAGGGGAATCGTCGGGGCTGTTTTGTTCGCGATCGGCTTCCCCCATCAGCAGCCGCCGCGCGTCAGCGTCCTCCCGTAGCGGTCCCCCCACGGGGCCTCCCGCGCGCCGCCTCGCACCGGCGTCTGTCAGTCGCTGTCCGGGAGCCGTGTTGTGCCAGCTTGAACGGTGCGCCGCTTGATACGGCGTGCCTGCGCGTGTTTCTTGTCACCAGTATTTCAGGACTCGTTGGGTTTGGTCACCGGCAATAAAGGGGTATTTGGAAAAGTTTCGGAAAGCGCAGAGGAAGAGGAGGCACAAACACTGAGCAGTGGGCGGCGACCGCTGCGCAGGGGGTACTAAAATGTACAACAGATGATTTACTCTGCCTAGGGCTAAGCAGAGTTTTTCACTTTGTACTCCTGACCGCGAAAGGCGCACACCTCTGCCGCCGCGGCGTTTATTTTTGCGTAACATTAATTACTAGTAAGATGCGGGGTAACCTCGTTCAGCTTGCGGTACGTCACTCATTAGACGCCCCTTTGTACAAACGTTGTCCGTAAAGCTCCGAGACTGAGTTCATTAAAAAAATGCGTTTAACATTGAAATCATTTGTGCAGCACCCCTTCGAAATAGTCTCTCTTGCAGTCTATACACAGCTTCCAGCGCTTCTTGAGGTCATGGAAACAGTTGGAAAACGCTTCTTTTGTCAGGGCTGTTAGTCTTTTGTCGTGGTGTTTTTAGGGGCCTCCACGCTCCCCATCCAGCGACGTTTTAGGGCTTTCTTCACACGAGGAAACAGGAAAAAAAATCGCATGGGGAGAGGTCAGGCGAGTACGGCGGATGGCGGAGTACAGTAATGTTGTGCTTGGCTAGAAGTTTTATCACGCAGAGAGCAGTGTGCGGCCTTGCTTTATCGTGGAGAAGGCTACATTGTCCAGATGTCCTTAAGTCAGGGCAACGAAGTCGCAGTGCATCACGCATATGTTGGAGCACGCGGATATAAAACTACTTATTCACCGTCTGCCCTTATGGGACCAATTCGTGGTGTATGACACCTCTGGCATCGAAAAAAAAACTATCAGCATCGTCTTTGTTTTGGTCTTCTGTCGCCGCACCTTTCTCGGCGCCGGAGAGCTTGTGGACCGCCATTCGGCGCTTTGCCTTTCTGTTTGAGGATCTATTGAAAACACCATGTTTCGTCTTCAGCAATGATGCTGTCAACGAATGCAGCATCCTTGTCTGCCTCGGAGAGCAAATCAGCGCTCACTGATGCCCGCGTGTCCTCCTGGTCCTGTGTGAGGGAGTGCGGCACAAGTCTTGCATTCAGCTTTCGTTTCCCCAAGTTATGCAAAATTTGATGGCATGTTGACTTACTAATGTCGAGAGCATCTGACAGCATGCTGACTGTTATGGTGCGGTCTTGCTGTACGATTTAGGTGATCCGAGCCACGCTGTTTTAATTCCGTGAGGTTGAAGGGCACCCCTGCCTTGTGTCGTCATCCAGCGACGTTCTCCCCGAAATGAACCTTGTGATGACCCCCATAATGCGCAGGTCCACACGGGACGGAGAGGCAAAGAGACACCGTATGGCTCAGTTTAAACAAACAGGTATATTCAATAATTACACAGGATTAAGATTATACATCAGAGGCTGGGGCGTCCGAGCTTACGTGCCGACGACTTCATGGGGGGCGATGGAGTGGCTCCGGAGTTGGGCTCGAGCGGTTGCTGGCAGAAGCTGCACGCCGACGGGCTTCGGCGCTGAAGGCCCTCTTGGCGAACGATGTCGTCCTGAGCGTGCTTGCAGTAGAATTTCAATAGTCGTCCGTTTCTTCGAGGATGGTTCACAAACCCTTCCTCCAGTGTCGCCCGGCCCGGAAGATGAACCGGAGGCGAGCTTGTAGATGATGACAGCAGAGCACAATTTTACAACATACATATACAGAGAGCCAAACTGGAAAAAGCAGAACTGAATCTACAAAAGAACAAACTTTGCACCACTTCACTCATCGACCGGGCAGGCCAGTGCCTAAGCAGCATCACATCACATGCCAAGCATGGAGCCCCAGCTCAGACTGAACTGCATCCGTTTACATGCGCTTTTAAGCACTTGATTAACAAAGGACTAAGGGCGGTCATTTCCAGTGGCCCGCCCAAAGCATCAATTCTCCAATCCAAAATAACATGCGAGATGGGGACCACCCCTTGGGCTGGGCTTAGCCTCGACCCCAGAGTCTGTTAACAATACAAACTAAATAAACAACAAAAACGCCACCACTCTCTCTCAAGTGAGAGTATACACAGGCTCTCTCTTCGGAGCTAATTCACTAGCGCCTGTCTTTCCACATTCTTGGCGAGTACTGCCTGTCCGCCATGACAGGTGTCCGTCGCGGCCCTTCTGGGAAGCTGTGGGTGCCTTCCCGGCGATAGCCCACGACAAAGGGGGGGAGGGAAAGAATGTCGTCTTCGCGGTTTCGCATAGCGTCGGCTGTGGTACGGCGCGCTCTGGCCCGCTGACAGCTCCCCTGTCCTGGAATGCAACCGGAAATTGGGGAGGACAAAGCCTGTTTCCCCGGGGCGGCGGCGGAACCGGTTTTTCCGGTCGTCACTCAAAGAGCATGGCTGGGCAATTGATGATGCCGCTGTCACGGTTCCCCGTCTACGCCGCGCCGTCGAACGTGGATCCTCGTATCACACACGGAATGTCACACTCGCTCACCCTCCAGAAGAATGTTCTCCGAACATTTGAGTCCACGCAGCTCCCCTTGTCTTTCTGAATCGCCTCGCACAGTGCGTCCGACAAAACACTTTTCGCTGCACTCAACACCACTGCACAACACCATATGCCTCCGCTGTCAATACTGGCGTCTCCAGGGGCAGCACTGATCTTCTTTTACAGATAAACATGAAACTCAGCACCCAAGCCTCTCCTTTCTAGTCCAAACTGGACGAAAACAAATTTACCACAGTTACAAAGGAGCTCCCACTTCTAGCACGATCACGGCACAGACAAAAATATAGATAACGAAAGGAAGTAGGGCAGGTTCTGCATGCGCTCCGCATGCTCTCCTGTGCAGGTGTTACTTAATGACAGAAAGGTTTAACTACCAACTCCGATAACTTAACACATAAGCACATAGCAATGTTATGAGCTGCGGCATTACACAATTCTAACCAGTTCACAACTCCGCTCTGTTTACGCCATTAGTCCGACTTAGCTTTCCGATTTCGCAGCGGATATCGGCCTTCATGAGTCATACTAAATAAGTCTGTGCCCCTCTGTCTGCTTTGGGACTTGCGAGGGCTCGTGGCAGGAGCCTCTCCTGGCGTTATCTGCGCGGCAACCTCGCGCGCTTCTTCTTCTAGCAATGCATGAAGTAAATCCGGTGGCATTCCGGCCGTCACTTCGGGCGCCTGCCGAACAAATGCAGGAGAGGGCGTTTCTTGCGAACTATCTGCGCGCTCCGCTTCACTTCTGTCCCCATCAAAATCCGCGCTTTCCCTTTCCTCATTTCGTGAATACTGAACCGGTGCCGACTTGAGGCGATTTGCGTGTATCCTTATCAAACGCCGGTTCACGTCTCGGACTCTGAAGTTTACCGGAGAAAGCTTCTCGACAACCTCGCACGGTCCTCTCCACTTCGTCTGGAACTTACGAGCTAGCCCAATCTGCCTTTGGCAGTTTTCAGTGTACACGCTGTCCCCCACATCAAACGGCGCGTCTCTAGCACTGCGATCGTGCACCTCCTTCCTGCGCTTCGCCGCTTTCTTTAAGGACTCCTTTGCGATGTCCCTCGCCACTTGCAAGCGCGATTCTAGCTCAACCTTATAGTCGTCCAGTGAAGCGTATGGGACACGACGGGGGCCCTCTGGCACTTCACTAGGCTGGTCCGGGTCTCGGCCGTAGAGAAGAAAGAATGGCGATTCGCCCGTGCTCTCGTGTGCTGCGGAATTGTAGGCAAACATTGCATACGGGAGCCACAAGTCCCAGTCCCGCTGGTCGCGCGAAACAAAATGCGACAGGAACCCGGCCACGGTTTGGTTCAGTCGCTCCACCGCGCCGTTGCAAGCCGGATGGTACGGTGTTGTCTGCTTCTTAGCGATCTTAAGCAGCTCGCAAACTCTCCTCATTAGCTGCGACACGAAGTTCGTTCCCCGATCTGTCAAGAGTTGCCTCGGGGGTCCATGTCGGAGCACGATCTGTTCGACAAATGCTCTTGCAACCGTGTCTGCCTTCTGATCTGGGAGTGCTACCGCTTCCGCGTATTTTGAAAGGTGGTCGACAAATACTAAAATGTACTTGTTTCCGGAAGTGGTCGTGGGCAATGGGCCCATTATGTCCATACCTGTCCGCTCGAAGGGAGCCGAAACCTCAGGGAACGGCTGAATTGGAGCTGGTCTTCGTCCCTTGGGTGTTTTTCTTTCGAGACAGGAATGACACTTCGCACAGTAGTCTCTAACATCCTGTCGCATGCCACTCCAAAAGTACAAACGCTCCACACGCCTGCGTGTCTTCGCTACGCCAAAATGACCGGCGCATGGCGCATCGTGAAACGCGCGAAGAACCCTTTCTGTCCACGACCGAGGTATGACGACTCTCTCCCAAGCGGTTTTCTCTGGTCTCCCTTTCCTGGTTGGCCTCGTGCGCCGACACAGGGTGCCGTCTTTGTCAATGAAATAACCTAGCTGTTCGGGATGAGACGGTGCGCCCTCTAAGCTTTCGATTATTCGCTTCAGGTCAGGATCTTTGCACTGCTCTGTGCGTAATTCGGCGGGGTCGACTACGGGGACAAACTCTTCTATAGCTGCCACGGCAGCTGTGCGGCTGAGTGCATCAGCGTTCAGATGTGTCTTTCCTGACTTGTGCTCAACTTCAAAGCAGTATTCCTGCAGGTGTAGATTCCATCTAGCGAGTCGCGAGCTAGGGTCCCTGACACTCATCACCCATTTCAGAGGATGGCAGTCTGTGACTAGCTTGAATTTGCGGCCGTAAAGGTAGCATCTGAAGTGCTTTACTGCCCAGACAACGGCGAGGCACTCCCTTTCCGTAGCTCCGTACTTTTGCTCTGTGGGGCTCAACTGTCGGCTAGCAAAAGCAACGGGATGTTCTTTGCCCTCGATAACCTGAGATAGCACGGCACCAACTGCGAACTTTGACGCATCTGTGGCCATAACGAAGGGCAAACTAAAATCCGGGTGGCGTAACAGCGGTGCACTCATTAGCTTCCTTTTCAGGGCCCCAAAAGCATTCTCCGCGTTTTCGTCCCAACGAAAGGCGACATTTTTGGCTGTTAAGGCGGTGAGCGGCTTAGCGAGCTTGGCGAACTCCTCTATGTGCCTTCGGTAGTAACCGATCAGGCCGAGAAACTGCCGGACCTGGCGGACGCTAGTCGGGGATGGAAAATCCGAGACACACCTTAGTTTCTCAGGGTCCGGTCGCACGCCGTCAGCTGAAACAACGTGCCCGAGGTATTTCACCTCGTTTTTGAGGAATTGGCACTTAGAGGGCTTCAGTTTGAGACCCGCTGCTCTTAGTCGCACCAAAACCTGCTCAATATCGCGCAAATGGTTATCAAAACTGCCACTGTATATGATAATGTCATCCATATACACGAAGCACAGCCTCCCCAGAAGACCTGCCAGGATAACATCAGCGGTTCTCTGCCAGACAGCAGGGCTGTTGGCCAGACCCATCGGCATTCTTTTCCATTCATAGTGCCCTGAGGGCGTGTTGAATGCCGTTTTCTCGGCATCTGCCGGATCCATTGCTATCTGCCAGAATCCCGCCGCCATGTCCACTACCGTGAAGTACCTGGCAGAGCCCAGCTGAGAAAGCGTCTCCTGTATATTGGGGATGGGGTATGGATCGATGCGAGTTACGGCATTTAGTTTGCGGTAGTCCACTACCAATCGATACGAGCCATCTGGCTTTTCCACCAATAGTGCTGGTGCTCCCCAGGGTGACTTTGAGTGTTCGACAATGCCGCGATCAATCAGGTCCTGCACCTGCCGCTCCATCTCCTCACGTTGGGAGTAAGGAATCCTGTACGCACGCTGGTAAACGGGCGATGAAGTGCCGGTTTCTATCCTGTGCTTTATAACGCCACAGCAGCCCAAATCCAGGTTGGACGCGGCGAATACCTCCGAGTAGTCGTTCAGCAAACCAGCCAGAGCCTCCCTCTCCCTGGAATTTACGTGAGAAAGATCGAACGACACCTTTGGAGCAGCCGAAGGACTAGCATGCTCTACAGTTGCGAGTACCGTATCGGTGGGCTCACGTTGCTCTATCGCAGAGGTGAAGAAAGCCAATGTTTTGTTCTTGGGAAGGCTCAGTGGCTGCTGGCTACAGTTAACCACGCGTAGGGGCACTCTGTGGGCGTCATTAACTGTCACGAGGCACGCGGCTGCCTTCAGGCCATTGCTGAGAGAGTCGACCGGCTCAAGCACTCCCACGGCGCCGCTCTCTACATCTGAAGGCACAAACGCGTACAAAATGTGCTCCGACCAAGGAAGGACGACCGCCTCCTCGACCAGCCGGACGGCAACCCGCGAATATACCTTCTCCAATGATCCCACTGTTTGACGGGTGTCAATATCGGTAATGCGAATCTCAGCCCCTCTCCTGTTCAAAAACGGAACTTTTGAGCCGCCCGCATTAACCTCTTCCTCAGAGAATGAGACTACTACCTTTCCTTTTCTCAAAAAATCCTGCCCTAATATACCTGACACTCCGTTTGGCAGAGACACCGTGTCCGGGCATACGTAGCAGGGGTGCTCCAATGCAATTCCGCCGAGAGAGAAGTGTAACCGGTAGAGTCCACTTATGCCAAGAGGATCCCCCGTTATGCCTACAAATTTGGTTGCCATACCACCAGACGCTTCCAACACCTCGCGGTCCCCCTTCCTTCGAAGCGTGTTAAAACTGCTCTCCTTAAGCAATGTCACCTTTGACCCCGTATCTATCAACAATTCCATACAACAACCATTTAACTTGCAACGCACAACAGGGCATGCCTCGTCGGCCACACAAACTACCACCACCTCATCATCTACTGCTCCCTCCCCACGCTCCTCAGGCTGGGGAGGACTAACTAGTTTTTTGACTCGGTATCTGGAGCCCCGCTGTAGGCTTGCTTAGGGCATGTCTCGCCTGCTTCTCTTTGTGGCTCCCCACGGCGCACGTTTTGGCAGAACCTGGCGATGTGTCCGCGACCCTGGCAAGCGAAGCATACGATTTCTTCAAAATCTCGCATACCGCGCCTGTAGCTTTGTGGCGGTCTCCGGTTTCCAGCGAATGGGCGCTGTTGAGCGCGCGCTTCAACCTGGTGTTCTACCTGCTGAGATAGCAGCTGTTCTAAGCGATCTAATCGCTCTGTCAAGAGAGCAACCTCAGGGTTGAGCACCTCTCTCTCTATGACGCGTACTCTCGCTGCGGCTGTCGTTAACGCCTCATTTCGTTCCTCATCCAATGCGGCCTCCACGGCTTGGTCGAAATTGCTCGGCTTGCGCGAGAGCACGAACCGGCGCACGGGGTCTTGCAGACCAGCCACGAACAAAGCGGTCATTTCCTCTTTAAGTAGTTCCTCCGCGTATTTCTTCCTTAGCTGGTCTCCTTCCTCCTCCCTGCTTAACGTATCGCGTGCTAGGCGCTGAAGCCGCGACGCAAATGTTCGCACGTCCTCCCCTACCATCTGTTCGGCGTCACGGAACCTCTGTACCCGCACGTGACGTGGTTCAGTGTCGAAATGCTCAAACGCGAGCTTCTTAAATTCCGCAAATGATTTTGTGGATTTTACTTTTTCGTCTCGCCATGCAAAATCATGAGCAGCTCCTGCCATCTTACACCTCGCCATTCCCAGCATTTGAGCATCGGACCATCCCCCCATTTTCCCAATCTCTTCTAGCATGGAAAAGAAATCGCAGATTGGAACCCCTGTCTTATCTCCTGTAAACGTCGGAATGACGCTTCCTAATGCCAGCATGCTTGCTCCGAGCGACGGCTGTGGAGTGGGAGCTCCCTCAAATACAGACATTTTTTTTTTTCAAGCCCTCCGGTGCCTCAAGCCTCTCAAATGGGGGTAAAAGTCCCACAATCAGTCCCGTGATTCCCTTTTGATTACAATTTTGAAGTCATGAATGTCACCGCATTCAGAGGACATTTGCTTTTGAGACCCCACTTCTGACACCAGTGTGATGACCCCCATAATGCGCAGGTCCACACGGGACGGAGAGGCAAAGAGACACCGTATGGCTCAGTTTAAACAAACAGGTATATTCAATAATTACACAGGATTAAGATTATACATCAGAGGCTGGGGCGTCCGAGCTTACGTGCCGACGACTTCATGGGGGGCGATGGAGTGGCTCCGGAGTTGGGCTCGAGCGGTTGCTGGCAGAAGCTGCACGCCGACGGGCTTCGGCGCTGAAGGCCCTCTTGGCGAACGATGTCGTCCTGAGCGTGCTTGCAGTAGAATTTCAATAGTCGTCCGTTTCTTCGAGGATGGTTCACAAACCCTTCCTCCAGTGTCGCCCGGCCCGGAAGATGAACCGGAGGCGAGCTTGTAGATGATGACAGCAGAGCACAATTTTACAACATACATATACAGAGAGCCAAACTGGAAAAAGCAGAACTGAATCTACAAAAGAACAAACTTTGCACCACTTCACTCATCGACCGGGCAGGCCAGTGCCTAAGCAGCATCACATCACATGCCAAGCATGGAGCCCCAGCTCAGACTGAACTGCATCCGTTTACATGCGCTTTTAAGCACTTGATTAACAAAGGACTAAGGGCGGTCATTTCCAGTGGCCCGCCCAAAGCATCAATTCTCCAATCCAAAATAACATGCGAGATGGGGACCACCCCTTGGGCTGGGCTTAGCCTCGACCCCAGAGTCTGTTAACAATACAAACTAAATAAACAACAAAAACGCCACCACTCTCTCTCAAGTGAGAGTATACACAGGCTCTCTCTTCGGAGCTAATTCACTAGCGCCTGTCTTTCCACATTCTTGGCGAGTACTGCCTGTCCGCCATGACAGGTGTCCGTCGCGGCCCTTCTGGGAAGCTGTGGGTGCCTTCCCGGCGATAGCCCACGACAAAGGGGGGGAGGGAAAGAATGTCGTCTTCGCGGTTTCGCATAGCGTCGGCTGTGGTACGGCGCGCTCTGGCCCGCTGACAGCTCCCCTGTCCTGGAATGCAACCGGAAATTGGGGAGGACAAAGCCTGTTTCCCCGGGGCGGCGGCGGGACCGGTTTTTCCGGTCGTCACTCAAAGAGCATGGCTGGGCAATTGATGATGCCGCTGTCACGGTTCCCCGTCTACGCCGCGCCGTCGAACGTGGATCCTCGTATCACACACGGAATGTCACAACCTCTTGTGGCACTGGAAAACTCGTGCCCGCGATAATGTCTCGTTGCTGTAAGCGTCACGAAGGAGCTCATACGTCTGTGTGACTGTCTTGGCAAGCTTCATACAGAATTTTGTTTACACGCTGTTCGAGGTGGACGTCCATCTTTCCACATCCACTCACAGTAGAATGCGCAAACGACTAGTGACAACGTACTTTTCTACATGTGGTGTCATCTAGCGGCTGCCACTGCAAATAACATGAATAGCTCAGGTTAGCCGGAAAAGATGGCGCTACACATACGCACCGACATTTGTGTTGGGGGATCATTTCCAGAGAAGAAAATAAATCAGTCTCGAAACTTTACGGACAAAGGTTGTATACTACAGCTTGTCGCGTGCAGAGCAGCTTGTGAAGGCATTCCAAGTACTACGTGTCGCCGGAGCTGTTAGAGGGCCTACGTTGCCTCGTCGGGCGAGCGGTGTTTGTAAGAGCGACTCGTAGGCTGTCGTGGGTGTTCTAGCGGCGAAACACTGCGGTGGTGTTCGTGACCTTTGCGCCACCGTTGCAGAGGCCGCACAGCACAGCGTCTCTCCTACGGGGAAAGTGATGCCGTCCTGCGGCAGGAGCGTGAGCGGCGACCCGTTTTCTCTGCTCCGGGGCCTGTCGAAACGAGGCCGCCGCGAAGAGGAGCCCGGGGTCGGCGGCACGGCGCGATGTCGTTGGCGCCAAAGCAAACACGCCGCCAAAACGAGCTGCTGCTTATGTAAGGGCCCGTCTGGTCGGTTTCGCTTTTCGGCCCCGTCGCGTGACCTGGAATCGGGGCTCCGGGAGCCGCGCCAAGGCTGCGCGGCACACGTCGGCGCCGCGCGGGGGATTGTTTTTCGCGGCTGGCGGCCTCCGGAAATGAACCGGTTGGCCCTGGCCTTCCTCGTCGGCCGCCGCGTGCTGTGCCGTCGCTGGTCCCGCTCGCTCTGTGGTCCGGTGGAGAGAGGCTTCTGGCCCGTTGCTATTATTCCTTGTGTTGCGGGGCTGCCGTCTTTCACGGCAGATGGAACGCGTCCACGATCGCAAAGAGAGCGTGTTTGGTGCTAACGGATGCTCGCTGCTTGAGCTTGGAGCGCCTTTTGAGACACGCCGAAGATCCAGGCAGCGAATTTTTATTTTACAACACTCGACTGGTTTGTAGTGCCGCCTGTCGCTTTTATTGAACCTGTTCTTGCTTTCTAGGCGCCACCGTTACGGGCCGCTCAAGTGCGTGTTTGGGGTGGGGGGGGGGGGGGGGACGTTGGAGGCGGTATATAGAAATTACTGCACTCCGTTATCACTTGTCAGCCAGTAGCCGCCGGAGGGCGTGGAAATTAGTAGCGGATAGATCTCGGTGCCGGCTCCAGAGCGCGCGATTTGCTTAAAATTGCTCGCAAAGGAAGCCGCTGCGGTCTAATAATAATAATTGGTTTTGGGGGAAAGGAAATGGCGCAGTATCTGTCTCATATATCGGCGGACACCTGAACCGCGCCGCAAGGGAAAGGATAAAGGAGGGAGTGAAAGAAGGAAGAAAGAGGCGCCGTAGTGGAGGGCTCCGGGATAATTTCGACCACCTGGGGATCTTTAACGTGCACTGACATCGCACAGCACACGGGCGCCTTAGCGTTTTGCCTCCATAACAAAGCAGCCGCCGCGGTCGGGTTCGAACCCGGGAACTCCGGATCAGTAGCCGAGCGCCCTAACCACTGAGCCACCGCGGCGGGTCCGCTGCGGTCTGCCGTGTGCGATCTCTGCGTGCATGTGAGTGGCGTACGCGCCTTTGGCACGGCCGTGAAAGTGGCCCTCGGGTTGACCCGGCTCCTTGGTTATGCTCGCGCCGCCGGCCGACGATTTTAAAAGTGGTTCTCCGGGCCGGCATTGCCTCCCGCGGGGCTCGAGCCCACTGGACGCGGGTCCCGCGCGCTAGCCTCCGTCGCAGGAAGACGCTCTCGGCGGCCCGCTTGACTGCACAGGAGCGTAGCCGATGGCTCGACAAAAGCCTCGTTTTTCACCGCGCTGCAACCGGTTCTGGCCCGGCAGTCGACGCGGACGTCGTACATCAGCGCCGCCTCCTGTTATCGTCGTACGCGAGAAGTTGGGGACACCTTCCTGTTTTCACCCTTGGTGCATGGTTTTGGGTGGCCCTCGGAGCGCTGTAAAGAGCGACTCATCCACATTTATCTGCCGCCATTTAGCTTGACATTTAATGTGGGCCTGTGCCGGCAGCCAAACACTCGCCCACTGCGCCGCCCTGGGTCGTCACGGCAGGAGAACGTGGAGCCTTCTCATTACGAACGACGCTGTGGGCATATCCTTTGGTGCAACCTACGCCGCCCTCTTGGTGCAGTCCGCTCGCTAATTGAGCTGGCAGCGAGGACCGGCCGAGGTCAGCGGCTGGCTATTTATTCTTGTCATTGATTGGTCCAGGGGCTTAGGGAAAGCAGACTGCTTTGGTAATGCCGAAATCTCGCCCGTTGGCAGCGTGCCTAATCCTCTGTGTGCGTGAGTCGGGCCCCGGAATCTCATCAGGTCCTCGCAGGTTCGCGTCACTTGCCCGCCTCTGACAGCGAGCTGCGGGGGAGGGTGCGCCGGACGAGTCTTCCACCGGGACCCGATTATTAGCATGGAGTTGGCGATTTCTCGTTCGTCTCGAGCGACGCTCCCCGCAGCCGATGGGCAGGAAGTTGACACTGAGGGGCCCCGGCAGTGGCCCCCGCGCATTGTGGGCGCTGCTGCACCTTTCCACGTTGCTCTGCCGTCCTCTCGAGAGGATTCCGCTCGCTCGATGCCGTTTTGGGGCGTCACGGCTGAGCGCTGGCGTGGTCGGGCGGCTCGCAGCGCGCCGCGCTCTCGAAGGAATCTCATCGACGAAGGAGGCTCCCCAAAAATAACTTAGCGGGCCTCGGTCGAAACTTTGTGTGCGCGCGGGCTGGTGGAGGAACGGGGAGGTTAAATGTGTGGCCTTTCACGTCCCAGATCGGCTGAAGAAGGAGGGGGGCCTCTGTCGAGTCGCGTGCGAAAATGGGTGGCTAGAATTTAGCGTACGCTGTTGTATCGACTGTAACCGTGCGCAGCAGCGGAGGGTATTTGGAAGCACTGCCATGTGCCGCGTGCGAGGCAGGAGAGCGGTGCGCACGCCCTCTGGCCGCTTGCAAACAAGCCGGAACAGCCGACGGGCGTGGCCCGCTCTCTCTCGGCGCGCGTCGTCGGTTACGAAAGCGGCGGACCGCGTCAACATCGCGTGATTTGGTATCGGCGTGACTGCGCGCCTTCTCTTGCTTTGTAGTCGGTCGCTGGGCGGACGGCGATACGCGCTTCTTTAGCGCCCTGCGTGGTTCGCCCTCTGTTTTGTTGGTGGCTTGCTTCTTCTCTCGCGTGTCTCATCTGGCGTCGCGCCAGGCTGCCTGTCCTCGGTGCAAACCACGCGTCACGTCGGAGACACGTGATCGGCGTGTGCGTGTGTGAACCGAGCTCGCCGATATGCCTCGTACCCGGGCAGACCTTATCTGCGCTGCACAGTTGGGTGTTGCGGTCTGTTCCCTGCGCGGTGGGGGAAAACAAACTCGCCGGCAATATTGCCTCAACACATCGCGGCCACTTCCTGGTAGCGATTGCGCTCCATCCATATAGGCGATATCGGCCTCAGCAGTGCACCAGGCGGGGAGCCTCTTTTGATTAGGCTGACCTCCAGCAGGTGGACTGCGGTGCCGATGCACTGCTTCTCGAGTGCCCATCTCGTTCGGCAGCGCACGTGACTCACTAGCGCTTTCTGGGCTGGAAGGGCGCCGACGCTATTAGAGTGAGCGTCCCCTTTTAAACGTGCTGGTACCATGCTCGGTATAACTTTTTCCCTCTATTTCTTTAACTAGCCTGTCAAACTTAACTGCATTATCTATAAATTGGCCATTTTTCTTTGCGTGTAAATTCTATTGGTTTTACGCTTGACCAGGTTTTAATCATGTTAGCTTGTATCCTTACGTCACCGCTTTGCTTTTGAGCCACCAATCTTGCAATCGCTTTTTGCTTAGGTCTAACGCAGATTCATTCATATTCACTTTGTTATCGCTAAGCCCTAGGGCCCCAGTGAGAGTGACTGTGTCTGTATCGACATCCAAATGGATACCGCCACATTTTAGTGAAATATGTTCCATTGTTTCTACGGGTTTACCTCACACTGCACTTGTGTCATCATCTTGGTTACGTTCTAATACACACTGATCTCGCTTCAAAAAATAAGGATTCTGCCTTTTGAGTTAGTTATCAGAGGTCGATGTTTTCCTCATTTTCCTTTTCCAATGTCTATACAGGTCTAGCCTTCTTTTTCTCCGTCGATTGAATCCAGTTCTTACCCGTTGCATTTCTGACCTGTAGTTTAAAGCGCTTTGTTTCTTCGTCCTTGGGTCCCTGCATACTTGTTATTATTCCGCCACTGTGTGTCGACGTTCCGTCTGTACAGGTATCGAAATACCTTAGCTGCCCACCTGTTAACGTCCAATTTCTTCAGGTGTTCTTCATATAATAGTTTACTCTAAAGTTCCCGTCCTTCGAACAATGCCCAGCCCATATCCCCTTGCACTGCCTCGTTAGGGGTTTTGCCGTGGGCACCTAGTACTGATCGGCCCACATCACTCCCGATTTATTTCTGGCCCCGACTGAACTTATTCGCTTAGGCACAAAACCGCGATTCCTAAAACTAAGGCCTGGCGCCATTATTTCTTCCCAAATGTCTTTCAAGCAGTATAGACACCTAATTTTGTTTCCTTGTCTTCAAAGGTGCGGGAGACACTAATTTGCATGAATCGGCACGTGGTATTCGGCTACGAGCACAAAATAATTTATAATCGAATTTTCCTGTCGTGCTGTTTAGTTTTCAACCGCTGAACGATGACTGTGACGTGAAACTGTGCTTATGATAAGGTCACGCTAGGCATGAAAAAAACTTCAATATAATCGCTCCTTCTACATTCATTGTCTTTCCGGGTCTGAGGGCAAGCTGACTTTAGTAGCGTAGTGTATTTAAGACGACGAAACAGCGATTATATCGTAGTTTTAACGCGGTAGCGTTAAAGTCCCCGTTCACTAGAAAATGCGGTGTCGGCGTTGTGAGCAAAAAATCACGAGCATGACAGGTGGTCCCCAGAGAGCAACCTAAAAGGCGCGTGGACCACCTAGGTCATGTGACCTTGCGGCGTCATCACAACCTGCCCATCGTGGCAGGTGGCAGTTTAATTAATGACTGGCCGCTCGGGAAGAGCAACTTAGACCCACCGCTGTGAGCGCCTGCCATCGCAAGGCAGTGGCGCATCGCTTAACCGCTGCACCACTGCGCCAAGGAGGGGTATGAGGACTGCGCCATCGATATATGAATGTAAAGTGGAGGATGATCTTCTGCATACCGTATTACTGGAATCAAGGCCGGCCTCGATTCTAAGACGACACACAAAAGTTGAAGGCCAATTAAAAAAAAAAAACTTTCCTCTGATGTAAGCCGGTCGAAAAAAAAAAACAATTGAGTACGACAGCAGGCAAGCGGCATTTATTTCTACGAACCTGCTTCCGCTCACTCGTCCTCGTCATCGCTTATCACGTTCCCCCACACGAAGAGGAAACGAGGGCAAAATGCCAGCCAACGCTCCCGTGTGTGCTTTTATCGGGGTAGGCTACGGATAGTAACTGGTACAGTGCCGTCTTCTGTTGGCGTTTCGTGGGGGCGCCACCTGCGTACTACTTTTTTTACGTTTTAATGCGTTTTCCCCGTATTTTATTAATACGACAAAGATGCTCGAAGTGTAGCCGACCTAAGAGTTTCGTATGGGGTGTTTTTACTTCGGCTGCGGAACCTTTAGCGGCAGGCGTTTAAGGAAGACGACGACGAGCGCTGAGCGCTCCGACGCTCCTGCGTGCTCTGTACTGATCGCTGCTGCTGGACTGGGTCCGCACTGTACTGATAGTTGTTCCCGAAGGAACACGGTACTCTCAAAACTTGTCCAGTGACTCGTATCTCCAAATGGCAAAAAGCGCCATCTCTCGGCCCCAGCCGAATGTGTCTTATTTCGAACACGATGGTGTGATTAGTGAGGAACTTGACTAGAGCCGCTTTCTTAAAGGAAAAAAAAAGCCCGAAATCTTCTGGCGCAGCCATCGGAAGTCACTACCAAGCGCTCGGCGTTTTCACAACGAGCTTCAGGTCTCTGGAAATTATTTACTTGTTTATTTACAATACCCTCAATCGCCGAAGCATTGCAGAGGGGAGTGGGGTTGAAATGGTGTTGCATGCCAAGAAATTTTATATGCGGAGACATCCGCTACTGCAGTGAACATTTGTGAGGCATCTTGGTCGAAGAGTAGCAAGTTGTATGTGGAAGACTAAGAAAAAACAGCATTAATAACCAGACTGCAAAAACGTTAGAGTAAACAGTAGCAAACCATTAAAAGCCCGACGTAATATTGATTTGATGACCAAGCCAATGCTGGGCTTGTTGTGGCACGAGCAGCGGAATATGCCTGTTCGAATCAGACGGCCTTGATTGGCCACTGCGGAAAGTTAATGCTGGTCCGCTATAGGAGTTTGCTTCCGGGCCGTGCGCTGTGTGGCTCGTTATCCACCGGGCTACAAGGGCCCGCCTCAGAACCGAACCGCTTGAGCTTTGGCAAAGGCAGCACGTACGCCTTGAGCATGACGGCCCGTTACTCCCCCCTTAGTTAAGTGGCGATGCGGGTATCAAATTGCGAGGAAAAAAATAAAAATAAGCGGATTTTAGAAAAGATCACGTTTGTTGTCTATAAGGTCTTTTCAAGTGTACCCTGAAAAATTTTCGCCGATAGCAACCTCGACGTAACTACAAAATGCTCTTGTGACCGTAGGTATAAGGCTGCAATTCCTACGAAAATGACCGATTTGCAAGCGCGATATGTGATAGCTCCGCTTCTGCACAGCCCCTCGCGGTACGGATGGTGTCGCCAGAAAGCTGGTTTCCTCGCAATTCTCCTCCTGTCGGAATCGCGTGTCTAAGGATGGGAAGCGCCCAGAAAAGCGCTGCGTAGCGTCGATTGCGCTGGCCTCTCAGGCGACGCTCAGCGCGCCTTGTGTGCGGCTGCCGATCGGCGCCGTTTCTCGGGCCGTCTGCTGCTGCGGCGTGCGTGCACGCTTTTTCTGGCTTATCAGCACTTCGCGAGTCTCCCGCTGCTAATCTGAGAGATAGAGCTTCCTTATTGCGCGACGTTTTTTTTTTGCGCCAGCGATTATCGTCGCACGTTTCGGGCTAAGCATGCGTGCTGAAAGCGGAAGAGCAAGAGAAGCGATCTTCGGCAAATGAATTGGACGAAGCGCCTACCGTGGCGCCGTCAGCGACGAAAAAAATCTATTTCGTGCGTTATTTCGGCGCCGGCTGCAGCGCTGGGCAGTTTCCTCCGACCGATGCGATCGCGCGCAGCAGCATTGGCCGCGTAGGTTCATCCAGTGACGATCCGCGCCCATGTGCCGTCAGAGGCTGACCTACGCCCCGGCGTCGACGCCTGGTAACGAACACGTAAACAACTAACCAAGCCTTTGCGGCGCAGCTCCAACGCGGGTAAAGTTTCGTTTTCGCGAAAGCGCGGGATGCACCGCCGGGTTATTACGATTACGACGAACACTTAATGTCTGGCTGGCGCTGCTCTATTCGGGGACACTTCTATCTATGCTTCTGTGCTTTCTTGGCTTGGAAACTGCTTAGAACGAAGCGCCCAGCGTCCACTATTCACTGCGTGCGGTATCGGTGACGGAGCGCGAGCATGCGCTCACTGGCTCAGGAGAGAGGAACCGCCATAAAAAAAAGACAGGCTGGGCTGATGGATGAACGAAGGTATACGAAGGCCCACGCAGCCAAATACACTAAACAGTCCGGGTGGCTCCGTGGTTACGGCGCTCGGCTGCTGACCAGAAAGACGCGGGTTCGGTCCCGGCAGCGGCGGTCGCATTTTGATGGAGGCGAAATAATAGAGGCCCGCGTGCTGTGCGATGTCAGTGCACTTTAGAACGTGCACTGACATCGCAGGTGGTCGAAATTTTCCGGAGGCCTCCACTATTTACGTATTTATTTAGTACCTGCATCGCCTACATGGCATTACAGCAGGGGGGAAGCGCTAAAACGCTTGAGTGTACAACAAACACGGCGTCTGTCATAGCCCGAGTCAATTTTTTTTTTTTTGACGCGAGACTCTATAAACCAAACCATTACAGTCCTGGGGAATTTTTATGGATACGAACTGCTTGTACAACTTCAGTGCCAGTTTTCTCAAGTGTTTTTTACCTCATTGCCCCGCTTGTAAAATGCGTAGCGTTACAGTGGCTTCGCAGATTTTCATGTGGTTTGTTGCATTGCGTTTCTAGATAAGTTCTTTGTGCAGTGATGTTTCTATATTTCTGATTTACTTTCCAACTTTTCCACTCTGTCACTAAATTGACATGATGATAATGAGTGCATTATGCAAGCGTGGATATAAAATCCTGTGTAGAAAAAAATTATGCTCCTAAAAATATTTGGAGAATGTCACTGTATCAGCCATTCTTTTGGGTAAAACTTGAGTGACAGCACACTCCTACCATGTTTTCTTGTCACACCAGGTTTCTGAAACTTTTGTAGCATACGGTGAAGCATATAAATATTTGTAATGTCAAAGCTACTTTAGGTATTTGAGTGAAGTTTTCTAGTTAATAATTTAGTGGACTACCCAATAAGCCCGGCAAATATCATTGCTCTACGCCAAAAATTGAATTTCACCTCCTATCCCCGCGTCCCTCCTTAAAAGAAAATGGGGACGCCATAGTGGAGGGCTACGTGTTAATTTAGACCACCTGGGAGGTTCTTTAGCGTGCACTGACATCAGACAGCACTCGAGCGTTTTTTGCGTTTCGCGGCCATTGCCTGGGATAGGCGAACTGAGTCGCATGAAAGGCTATCTGATGAGCTCATCGATAATGGACAGTCTGCGAGATGCAGCCTGCAGATGCAGCCTGTCTTTAAATATCAGACCCGGATCGCAGCGGTGGCCTAGTCGTTTGAGCATCCGCCTCGCATGCGGGAGGTGCGGGGTTCGATCCCCAGTGCCGTCGGGAGTCCACCGGTGATACAATGGGCACAAGCTTTCCCCTGGTCTGGTGCTCGGCTTCCTTAGGGTGAGATGCTTGGGAAAGGGGTCTCTGACCCCACCTTGAGAAAAAAGAATAACCCTGTGCCATGGCGCTCTTGGGCCACAGACGCCCTTGCGCCGTAATAATGATAATAATAATTGGTTTTTGGGGAAAGGATATCGCGCAGTATCTGTCTCATATATCGGCGGTCACCTGAACCGCGCCGTAAGGGAAGGGATAAAGGAGGGAGTGAAAGAAGAAAGGAAGAAAGAGGTGCCGTAGTGGAGGGCTCCGGGATAATTTCAACCACCTGGGGATCTTTCACGTGCATTGACATCGCAGCGTTTTGCTGTGCGATGTCAGTGCACGTAAAAAAATCGTGATTATCAAATGTCAGACATGAGAGCATGGTGTCATGGTGTAGAGGTGTCTGTTTCGGTGCGTTGCATGCGGAGGGTATTCCTCTGCCCGCCTGCTGTTTTCAAGAGGCACATGCCGCCCACGGGGTGTATGGCGGCCACTTTATGTTGCATCAGCATTTTTTGCGGCCTTTTGTAGCTGTCTTAGTGATCATAACGATTTTTGCTGTGCATATGCTGTAAGAGGTCGCTGAGCAGAAACATTGTGGCGCAGCCTTATGCATATTTTTCCTCCGCGTTGTGTGCTGTCCAGGGGCTCAAAATTTGGCTTTCGGGATTTTTTTTTTTTGAAGCGGACGATAAGTGCACGAAAGCAGTTTATGCGACCAGGTGGACACAAACAAGAGGATAATCATTCTCGACAAGCTCCGAATTAACCAAAATCGATAAACTTGTTGGCTACCCCGGTTAGCATGCATGTGTATTCGAAACTCAGGGCATTCCTATAGTCGTATGCAACTCCAGAACGAAGCGGCAGATGCTCCTCAAATGATTCCAATCAGCCAATGGCGTCGACCGATTTTCATGGTGTCGCTGTTAATCCGATGAAGCCATGGTTGATCCCCTTTAAGCATCTGCCAACTCCTGCGACGTCAGTCAAGCAGGTCCAAAGGAATTGACCAGAACGTCGTGAGCATCGGCCTATGCCATTGGCTGGAGGGCATCGTTTGAAGGGCATCTGCCACTTGGAGTTGTATCCGGCTCTAGACTTGGTGGAATTCTAACACTTTCGAGATATTCGCGTCTCAAAAATTTCAACTCACTCGCGTAGTTACGCATGCAAGGTGTCACAAACTGCTCGGCTAAAGGCTGCCGAACGCGATGCGTTGAGACGCAGGGGCAGCTTACGCTTACCATCTTGGGAACACTGGACATCAGTTTTTTTCTTCTTTTTTTAAGGTTGGTCAGCCCGTGCGGAGTGCACGTGTGTCGGTGCGTCGGCTGCGGCCGAGGGCAAGCGATGTTAACGTTTAATCGTGTACAGGAAAGTGCTAATTAATTAGGTGCTAGCGCACCTAATTAGCATTTGGCTTGACTGGGGCAAGAACCGATGTCTGATGGCTTGCTGAATGCTTGCACCACATGCTTCTGCGACCGATTCTACCTGCGCCTTGTACAACTGCGAGAGTGGGCAGTGCTGGACAATGCAGCTGAAGGTCTTGTCATCTGCCCCGAAATCATCTGTCATCTGCCCTCTCAGAATGTCCCGCGCGTGGTGTAGAGGTTCGACGCGTGGCGCTTGGATGCGTCGTGGGGGCGCGTCTGGATCGGAGAGAGGTCGCTGGTCTTGCGGTCCCTGGAGCTGTGTGTGAATTTGAGGGAATCGCTGACTTTCTGGCTGAAAGCGGCCTCGTTGCCTCGTTCGCAGTTGTCGTTGTTGTGCGAGTAGTGCGCAAATGGGCACTACTGTCACTGGCGCCGGGGGGAGAGGTCGGCTTACGGTTGGTTGCGTGCAGGCCGTGTACTTTATCTTGTGTTGTAGGCACTGTGCTTCTCTGTCAGGTTCTCATCACTTGATGCGCCTTTCTAGGCGATATTCATGTTGCCGCTGCTTGCGAATTGCACCCACAGCGATTATCCTTATGAAAGCTGCTTACTGTACAGTCTTTCCAAATGCCACGTTACAGTGTTGCTGGCATTGCAGACCACGCGGCCGCTTCGACGGAAACGTACAAAGCCCATGGAACGCGTTCTCTTCCAAGCGTGGAAGCGCGCCACACGGAGATAGCGGCACACGAGCGGCTGGCATGTGTGCCTTCTCTGCAGCGAGGTATGAAAAACGAAACTGGAGTTTGAAACTGGAGCCCGTCGTCTGCTGCGGGAATCCATCTTTGTTTGTGGCGCTGACTAATGAGCGTCATTAGTCTGTCTCCCCAAGCTGCCGCGGTTTGCTGCCGTCGCGCGGGAGACGGCTCACTCGAGTCGGGTGTGGTGATGTTGCTTCGATCGGTGTTGCGGAAAATGGTAACGTGCAGTCACTGGTTCTGACTACTCCAGCATGCGTCGGGTAAATGTCATCGCCCCCCCCCCCCCCCCCCCCCCCCCCCCTCCCAAGCTCGCGGACCGTGCTGTGCCGTCGCTCGCATTGTTGCTGTTGGAGTGCACTTCTCTCATCTCAGTGCGGCGCTGTCGAGAGGTGTTTCGTTGTCGCTAGGGCCGAGATAAAACATTGTGTACTGCAGCACAGCGTTCTCGAGGCGGACCACGAGTGCGATTGTCGGTCGGGACGGATGTAAACACTGAGAAGGCTTCAAGTGTCGCAACGGTGCCTGTGTCGTGTACAGCATTGTCCGCGAAATAGCGACCCTACTTTTTAGCGTATTGTGTGCGTGACTCCTCCCACGTACTATCCGGAGCTGCGTTTAACAACGAGAAACCTCATTATTTTTACCCTCGAAGTGTTTTCTCGTGTTTTCACCATAGTGAGGCGCAACTTTTCGTGGCGGGTGCCTCCGTCGCTGGTCCTCTTTCAGTGCGTGACATGACGCAGAATGCAATTACGGAGGCCCTCTTTAAAGGCTCGGAGCGTGCTTCATTGCGACCATGGCGCACTTGCTCTTCAGGGGATTTCGCGGCCTCCGCAGCGGGAGGGTCTTCGGTGCATGGCGTCCGTGGCGCCCCCTTGGTGGTGCCAGCTACGCGCGCAGCGCCTTCGGGAGGCCCGCGATTGGGGGCGCCGCCGCGCTGCGTGGCCCACGGGACGTATGATGAAGGGTCGTGGCCCCTTCCGACGCTTCTCGCGCATCACGGCTGCCTTTGTCCGGATGGAAAGCGCGATAGGCCCCGAGCCCCGCCTTGTCCCCGTTCCCTCTATCAGCGTCGCTGAAACAGGCCGCTCTGCGGCAGATCTTTGCCGCAGTTGTGCGGACACCGGCTTTGGGGAGGATCCCCTTCGTAAGTGCGTCTGTCAGGATACCGTCGCTGTCAGCACGCCTTTTTCTTTTCGTACGACACGAGATTCCCATCGTAAGATTGACGCCTGGTCGAGTCCACTCCGCAGGAGACAACGCCGATGCAGGGAGCGCGGTGAAGCAGCATTGACCTGGGTCACTCACCCGCCGTCTCGCGTGGAATCGCGCGCGCATGTTGCGGGTCCTTCGTCATGCGTCACCGCCGATTCGCTGGCGGCAGCCGTCTTCTCCCCGAGTGACGTGCGTCTCTCCTGCCGCTGAGCTCTCCGCCGTTGCGGTGATGCGATGGTGTCCGCCCCCTGCTGCTGCTGCTGCTGCTGCTGCTGCTGGCCGCTTGCGCTCTCCTCGGAGGCCGTGGTTTCGGAGGGTGGGCGGAGCAGTCTCCAGCGAGAGAGCCGTGCCGCCAACTCCGGGAATGCGCTGTAGTACGTGTACACTTGGCGCGCAGTCCTCGTTGTTACCGCTGAACCCTTGACAGTCCTCCTGAAAAGCAACGTTTCATTTTTCAATTTTCTGTTCGGCTAAAGCGCCCTTGTGTGATGCTCTTGGGCCTCGGTTACGCGTTAATCTTGCGTTTGCGGGTTCTAATGTGCGAGCGAGGCCCCGCGTAAGCGTAGCAGTAATGTGGGAAGACGAAGAGTGGTACACAATGTCCTCGGCGCAGCAGGCAGCTGGTCCGCGTGCCTCGCAGAGGGCCAAGAGCAGCTCCGGGGAAGGGGGAAGTGAGCCGCCTCCGCGCGCCGGAAGGGCGCATGAATGGCTGGGGGCTGCGCGATGCAAGCTGGCTGGCCGTCGTTCAGCAGGGAGGTCGGGCGAGCAGCCGGATGCTTTGTACTACTCCCCTGCCTAGCGGGGACTTTGCACATGGAGCCGCCACTAAGAGGGCGACAGCTGGAGGAACTGCTGACGTAACTGCCGCAGCAGCTCGGGGGGGAGGGCAAGCTGCACACCGCCGTGTCTCCACAAGTGTGCCGCATGGGGTGGACGACGGGCAGCAGGGAGCACGAGATCCGAGGCAAGCCGGCGCGCGCCAGTGGTAGCGCGCGAGCGGCGGGAGTCAGGCAGGAAGCGAGGCAGAAGAGGAAACTGCGGCGGGGGGACGCAGGAGACTTTTTCTTTTTTTTTTTCGGCGGCGCGTAGAGGCCTCTTGTACGCGGGGGAGTTAGTTGGGCAGCAGGGGGCAGCTCCCGGTGCTAATATCAGCACCAACGAACTAGTGACGTCGATCAGCTCGGGGATTTGAAATTCCGCCGCCGCCATCAGAGCCGACCACGCTGGCTGCTGGGAGGAGCTGGGCTGCGGCCTGAAGATGTCTTTCTGAATGAGCAGGGGGGGGAGGTGGCCGAAGGACTCCGTGGGGCAAGGGCGCCGGACTGCGCGGGGCCCGGGCGTGCGCGTACTCCTGGGATCTGGCAGCGCAGGCGACCGAGCGCGGCAGACGCGTCGGGAGGGGCAGTGATTCCTCTCGAATGCACACGGCACACATCCGTCCTCCTCGGAG
>JARKHS020024754.1:0-77006 GCA_030143305.2 Amblyomma americanum | reverse complement strand
GAAGTAGAGCTTTTGCTCTAAAACATTTAAAGCTGGCCTTCAATCATAGCATGCGCAACTTCATGCATGACACCATGAATACTGATGACTTGTGCAGTATGTTGCCTGACATAATAAGCCTGCTGCGGTGCTGTATGTGTTCATAGACAACTGTAGGGTAAAACTGCAAAGGAGCAAAAAGGCTGCAATTTCAGAGCTGTGAAATAATAATGAAATACGAAAAATTAGGTCCTGGTGTCGGTGCTTAGCATCACACCATTGTGCAGGAGTACGTCACTGGCCACTGCTTGCACAGGCTTTTCAAATGGCGTGAAACATGTTGAAAATTGTCTGTCAAATTGCATGCTTAATGAGCCAATCACTCTAGTAAGGCAACATCTATTAACAATGAATGTTATTCTATGAGAGCCTGTTGAAATACTCTGTGGCACGGGCTGGGCCCTTTTATTTTTCATTCTTTTCTCTGCTCTACCATGGCATTTGTTATTAATGTGAAAGCATTTGGTGGCTCATCGATGTGAAAACTTGGCGTCACCCAAAAAGTGGCAGCATTACAAAACTCGCAAATGGTCGAAACAGTGTGACAACGTCAAAGGTGGAAAAATGCAAAATGTTAACCAGTAACAGTGAGTACTAGTACTTACAACTGCACCAACTACAAAGGAGTAAAATAGAATTAAAATAAAATTGAAATAGAATTAGAGTAGAACTGCAATGCTTACGCATTACTTGCACTAAGTAGATTAAGTGCCCTCAGTAATTTTTCTATGTACACATTTGAGCAATATAAAATGGAACACAGACTTCATACTGAAGAAATTCTCCTTTGGAAATGAATGGGTTAGAGGGAGGGCATTTGTGGTCACGTAAGTTTGGTGAAAAACTCGAAGACCATTGAAAGAAAATGGCTACAATGGAAAGAAGAACTTTGTTCGCATTCAGAAAACTTCTTTACTTCTGTATAGAACTTGAAAAGGCATTAAAATGATCACGCGTTTACAATAAAATAACATATATAAGAAATAAATTGTGCTGCCCACTCAAATTAGTGGTCCTCTTTGTGGCTTCAACATTTACGGTAGAAACACCCATTCATAAGGATTTGTCTTCCTGTCCGTTATGTACGTTTAGTTTTGAGAGGTTGGCAAGTATCGCCTTGTGCGAGACGTTATCAAACAGGCGTGGCCTAAATCCGATCGTGTGCAGCATGAGGCGATGGATCTCTGCGTAGTTCTGCAAACACGTGAAAAACACGTGCTCCATGAGCTTACCCAGGCACGACGTGAGGAAGATAAATCGAAGGTTCTCGATGTTCAGCTTCTTGCTGAGTTTCGGTATGAAAGTGACTCTTGCATGTTTCCATGCCGGTGGGAGGCTCCCTTCTTTCCAGCACTTGTTCATGTAGTCTATTAGAGCCTGAACCGAGTCGTCATCCAGATTTCTGAGGATTTTATTAGTTACTCCGTACGGCCCTGCGGCTGAGGACGTCCGAATTCGGTCTCCCCATCGCAGCCATCAGTACAGTGCCAGTGATGTCCGCGTCTAGTGCCTCGTTCTCCCCCCAGTATACACCATGGCTGTGTTCCCACCCTGTGTCGTATTGAGGCACTTAGGTATCCTTCAAGTCGTTCAGTAGTTCTTCATCCATGCCATTGTACTGATGTATTATCTGGTTCCGGCATGTCTGAGCCGCGGACTTAGTCTGAGTCGGGTCCAGTAGGTGCCGCAGCAGAAACCACGATTTCCTATTTCCTAGTTGCCTGTTTAATCCGTCGCATATCTGCCACCACTGCAGCCTGTTGAGCTCATTGGCGTGATCTTTAGTCTCCCTTTCCAGCCTGGAAATGTGAAGTCTCGGCCACCTATTACGCTTGCCCAACTTCCACCTGCCCAATAGAAATGCTTGCGCATCCCACATGTGCATGAGCCCGGCTGTTTGTCTGCCACAGGGCTTTTTCCGGTTCTAGTAAGGCAACATTATTAACAGTTAATGTTGTTCTATGAAAGTCTGTTGAAATATTCTGTGGCATGGGCTGGGGTCTTATTTTTCATTCTTTTCTGTGCTCTATTATAGTATTTTTTATTAATGTGAAAGCATTTGGCGGCTTATCGACGTGAAGACTTGACGTCGCCCAAAAAGTGGCAGCGTTACAAAACTCGCAAATGGTCGAAACAGTGTGATGTCAAAGGTGGGAAAGTACAAAATGTTAACCAATAATAGTGAGTACTAGTACTTACAACTGCACCAACTACAAAGGAATACAATAGAATTAGAATAAAACTGAAATAGAATTAAACTGCAGTGCTTTCACATTACTTGCACTAATTAGCTTAAGTGCCCTCAGTAATTTTTCTATGTACACGTGCGAGCAATATGAAATTGAACGCAGAGTTCATACTGAAGAAATTCATTCATCCTTTCTTTGGAAATAAATGGGTTAGAAAGAGAGCATTTGTGGTCACGCAAGTTTGGTGGAAAACTCGAAGGCCATCATTTGCACGAGCAATGGCCATTGAAAGAAAATGGCCACTATAGAATGAAGAACTTTGTTCACATTCAGAAAATTTCTTTTTACTTCTGTATAGAACTTGAAAAGGCATTAATACATTTACAAAAAACACCATATATAAAAAATAAATTGTGCTGCACATTCTAATTAGTGGTCCTTGTTATGCCTTCAAATTTTATCGTAGAAACACACATTCATAAGAATCTGCCTTTCTGTCTGTTCACAATTGCTGTCTTATCCGTATGAAATAAGCATATGTAGTCACGGTGCGATTGCCCAGAACAACTGCTTATGCAACTTCATGCCTCTCTAGTCTTGCTCTATGGCGGTACGCACAGCTTTATAGCAGGGTACTGAGACTGATTATGCACACCACTAGCCTTGCTAGGTGTGTCTTGATAGCACAGTCTGGCTCTGCAGAAGCTTCTGCATTCCCCTCTTTGTTACTACGCACAGGTAAGTGTCGGAAGAGAAAACTGGTCCTGCATATCCTGAATATCACACCTATCACTTAACTACGCTTCGCTTCGGACACTGCGTCGCAAGAGTACTACACTGCATCTGTATGCTAGTTTCTGTCATCACTGCTATGCTGTTTTAGGAAGCTCTGCAAGTCTTCCAGCACTTTCTGGTGCAGTTCTCTCATGTCTTGCGTTCCATCGAGGTAGACGATGCCGTTCTGAGTGTCCTTCACCTCTTCCAAGTTCTTGAGGTACATGGGCCAGACGACCTTCTCGAAGTAACCAGGCACGTCGGCTGGGTCATAAGTGCGCGTCTGACGCCTAACATAACACTCCTCTCGCGGCAGCGTGAAGAAGTACCGCTTGTCGAAGAGTTTCGCCAGCTTGGGGTGGTTGTATATTATGTGGCCGTCGATAATGAGCAGCCTATTCGGTCCTCGCGGCGGCTCCGACGTGCACGTAGCGACAGCCTCGAGAAGCTTGTCCCAGTCGACGCTCGAAAGTGCCTCGAAGTTAGCGTGATTCAGTTCGACGATCATTTCGTGCTTCTTGTCGAATTCGGAGCGGAAGTACGCGTCCTGATGTAATATGACGCAGTCCTCGAACACCTGTTGCAGGTAATTGACGAGCGAAGTCTTGCCACCGTTGGTGACCCCGGAGACTCCGACCAAGATCCAGTCGTTGAGCATGGCAACGCTGAAGTTGTAATGCAGCTTAACACGTAACTGCACAAGCCTTGCGCAAAGGCTGATAAGAGCTTTTCGCTGATGAGAAGCAACCGGAACAGCAGCAAAGGTTCGGCTAGAGGTGAACTTGCCCGCTTTTCCTGCAGCTTGTCCTTCACGGATTGCTCACAGCAGTCGTAAGTTCTGCGCAGAATCGCTTGGAAGGGAGCACGACCGGCTTTATTACTTGGCGACCTGCTCACTAAGCCGGCTCCTACGGCGGCGCTTGGCCTGGTAAATATCACGTGACACTTCAGGAGGGACGGCGCGCCGCAACAGGTGGCACCACAAGTTACCCTCACTTCGGCAGCGCCCGCCGTACGCTTCTGCTAGCTTCAGTACGCTTGCACTGCAGGGCATGTGGCCGGCAGGCCGAGTTAAACCGCGTCGTTTTTTAAGCACGCACTGCAAAGACGTGTTAATATTCATTAGATGCAATAGTCGTGGACAGCTTTCTGTATACAATGGTAGTTACGAGCGCGAGCTGTCAGCTAACACGTACACCTGCGTCTTTGGCTCGTGAGCGCGTGATAACAGCGCAGAAGACGGCGTCTCGCGCTCGTAGCTTCCCCTGCATAGCCACAAAACGCTGTACCCGACTAGAGGCTGCTAGCGGTGATAATTTTTTTCTTAGAGCAGCAGTTTTGCAGTTAAAACAAGCTCAAAGAGCGGTTGTACTGGTGGGCGCGGCTCTGGTGCTACTCGAGCGGCGTTTTTTTTTTTGCGCGCACAGCTGCACAATTTCAACACGATTGCTTCTGCTCTGTGCCTAGCAGCATCCCAGGGCGAAGTCGCGCTACTTTTCCGCCAATTTGCGATAAAAAGCGCGCTATAGACACTTCTTATATACTAACACTTGTTTTCAAGAGCGTTAACCCAATTGTTAATCATTTCAAGACGCACTCTACATGAAAAATAAATAAAACCAGAGCCGAAAAGCTTGTTTGCCAGACACAATAGCCGGTCTTGGCCAGAACTTTATTTGACGCCAGCCAGGTCCTTACACATTTAGGACCTTCCCTGATTTTGGTTTGGCATTTATCATTTTTCATTTGGCGTGCTCTTCTGTCAGATCAGAGGCAAAATTGTTCAAAAATGGCCTCATAAACTTGTGGACAATCACCTTTAGCAAGGCCCTTCTGTGAGGCTCTGTGGTGTCCTTCGAGCACACAAACAGCGGATTTTTTGCAAGTGATGGCAGCTAGCACTAGGTCTGCAAACTTCTTAAGCCGCCTTGGCCCCCTAACAAGCACAGGAGCCACACTTGATGCAGCACCTTCCAGGCGGCTGACGAACTGTACGAAAGCCAAGGTAGGATACGACAGCCCTCCCCGGTCCATGCCTGCTATGATGGCAGTAGTAACTAGTAGACTGAGAGGCTGGTGCCCGCTTGATTTACAGAGCGGAATGCAGCAATAAACCATCGCGGGCGATGATTTTGACGGCCTAAGAAAGCTAAAGGCTGTCAGATATAAATTCTTAGCACGTATGCTGGAAGCAAGCAGAACAGCCGGAAACACGGTGTGCAGACGCGCACAAAAACACAACGAAGAAGCCGCGACTGCTACCGCTACGGCAGCCCACACTAGGCACGGGGGTAAGTTGTGGCGCCACAGAGAGCAGTGGCGGTCGAGCGAACTAACAAATCGGGGGCTACGGAGGCGGCGCCGGTGAACAGTGTCAGGAAGGGTGGTCAGCACTTGCGATAGGCGTGGCAATGAGAAAGCAGACGTTCATGGCTCATTCACTCATGGGATACTCATGGGTCATGTTCGTGTCGGAAGATGCTTTCGTCACTCGATCTCACCCCGCTGCTCTCTGCGCATGCGCAGCGTTGCTATAGCGACGGGGACGCGACTCGGCGCGTCGTCTGCTTCCCTCGGAGCCGCGCCCCCACGGTGTTCTGGCGGGCGTATATTGTGCGCATCATATATTGTGCGTAGATTCCACGGCGGTGTCAACGAATATACACGTAGATGGTGAGCGTTGTCGGATCGCAGTGATGGCTTTGCAGATACAACAGTAAGGAAGTTCTTTGCAGAGTCCTCCCCGCATCTCGGCTCCTCGGCGCTGGCATTTATTTTGTTTTCATTTGCAATCTTTGCGAAGAGCAGGCACACCGCCGCTCTGTACCTCGTAGACGCTGGTAGAGCTATGCGATAACACCTGCTTCGAGCAGTAATCTTAGCGGCCGCGCTTCGATCAATGAAGCGAAACGCAAAAGGCACTTATGCACTTGCTGGTGATTCGTGTCGACTTTCGATATGCTTTGGCTGTCCAAGCTAACCGGCAAAGGAGCGCTCGGACTAGCGCAGTTGGAGCATGTGCCGACTGTGCCGCAAGCCACGCTCTTTGTGTTTGCATTTCTTTTCATCTTGATTGCACCCTTGCTTCACAGTCTTTGAGACTTTCAAAGCCATTCGCTGTATGTTTATTTTAGCGTGTGCTTTAGAAACTGACTAGACAATGCAAGCACATTGTCATTGTTAATGGAGATCGCGATTAACAAAAACGGAAGCTAGAAAGCAAGGGTGTATGCGCATTTGTTTTGTTTTAATTTGGCCGGATCAGATGTTTGTGGGAAGCGGAAGAATTGTGTTGTAGGGACGGTATGCTTCATACTGAACTTTTTTTTCTGTTCCTAGCATAAACCTCAACCAATGACACTAAATCCGCCGAAACTCGCCGCAGAACGCCCAGTAATCATAAAAGAGAAAAAGGATAATGATTGGTACACTGTAAACAAAACAGGGGTTTTTGTTGCCTCACAACTATTGTTTTTGACTCTCATGCACTGACGGTCTGAGCTGGATTATGCTATTTTGTCAACAAAATAATTTTTAAAGAAAGGAAGGCTGGCTTATGCAGCAAAATTAGTGAACCATTCATTTATTAGAGTAAGGTCATAACCTTGCACATGCATATGGTGCGCTGCATTATAATAAGCTGTCATGCAATTGACGATTGCCTACTTTTTTTGTATATGTATATGGCATGTAATGTAGTATCCGAAACTCAAACAAGGCATAGTGTACTATATATGACAGGGGCTGAGGGGAGTTTGGTGGAGTAATTTTATTGCTCTAAAGGTTGATATTCTTTTTAGTGGTTTTCCGTCTTCTTTGGCGTCCGCATCTCTGTTTGGTGCCCTTATTCCAGGGTACCACTTGCTTCGGCTGCCGTTTGAACACGCTGTACGCGAGACCTTGTTGTGATCTCCACAGCGGTAGCCGGCCAGCTCAGCTTCCCATATTGAAGATGTACGTGGTGCCAATAATACAAAATCCTAGCGACGGATGCGGAAATGTCAAACTTGTAAAAGGGGAGGAATCTGTGCTGCAGCAAGGATCAAATTGCCAACTTAACTTATTTGGTATCAGGTAAATGTGATCTGACTGCATCGGGCGGGCACTATCTGCCTTATCGTTACAGCGCAATGACTGCCTTGTCATGTCGCGCCCGTAAGCTGTCCGCTTGGCATTGTTAGGCGGCCCTGCTCAGCTGCCTGGACCTACCGGCCCAACAAGCCCTAGTTCAGCGACCTCTACCTCTCTGTACTGGTACCTGGACTCTACCTGGTACTGTAACGGGAGCGACCAACTAGGGATTGCTCCCCACGCAACCTCTCTGCAATTTTCAAATAAATGCTTTCACCACCACCCCCATCACGTATATAAAGGCGTACCAATAAACCCTAAGCGTTCTTGTTCCTGCCACCATGTAGTTGCCTCCGTTCTTAGTTCGACACACATCACGTCAGAAGTGGTCCCGACCGACAACGATGGAACTGCTGAAGGCGCCGCCACCGTTGCAAATGACCGGCAACCTCACTGAAAATTGGAGACGCTTCAAGCAGAAGTTCGACCTGTTCCTGCAGGCAACCACAACGAAGGAGCAACCTCGAAGCGAAGCTGCAGAAGACGCGCTCCTGCTAAGCGTAGCCGGCGACGAAGCGCTAGACGTGTTCAACACGTTCAAGTTCGAAGCAGCGGAAAGTAAGGACGACTACGCAACGCTCGTGGGGAAATTCGAGTCCTACTGTGCCGAGGTGAGCAATGAAGTTCACGAACGTTATGTGTTTCTCTCAAGGAAGCAGGCAGAGGGACCCAATGGGCATTGAAACTCCCTTGGACGTCCCACGGATGTCCTAAACGTCCACAGAACGTACGAGGCAGCTTCAGCGCCCATTGGGGAGAACCATATGAGAAGTTCGCCCGTGACCTCAAAAAGCAAACCGCGGGACGCAATTTCGGAGAGCAGCGAGATTCATTAATCGGGGATCAGATCGTCTTTGGTACGAATGACTCAAAGCTACGCGGGAAAATGCTTCGAGAAAAGTCTTTAACGTTGCAGAAAGCTGGAGAACTGTGCAAGGCGGCTGCAGAATCTCTGGCACAACGAAACGAGGTCTGGAAAGCTGCGGACGACCGCGTCGATGCTCTTTCAAGGCACGCGCCACCATCGCGAAGCAAAGGTATCGTGATGAGTGCAGTAAGCAGTACCGCTGCAAAAAGTGCAATCGACGGCACAGGCCCAGACAATGCCAAGCCTATGGGAAAAGATGCAATGAATGTCGCAAGTTGCACTACTTCGCGTTGTGCTGTCAAGGAACGTCTAAAGTTGGCCAAGTGAGCAAAGACAGCAGTGACCATGATCTTGAATTTCTAGAAGTTGGAACCGACAAAGGAAGCACCAAAGACTAGGTAGTGGAAGCTAAAGTTGCTGGAAGAAATATTTTTATCACAGTAGACACCGGGTAGCAGGCCTGCGCCTGCTACCCTACTCTCTGTACCGGAAGCTTCGTGAGACAGAAAAGTTACAGCCTACAAGTGCGTTGCTGCGAGCTTACACCGGAGGCGTCATAACTCACTTCAGGACGACGGCACAGGAAGTAACTATTGGCAACGCTTTCACCACCGTGAAGTTCTTCGTCGTCAAGAATTACCGTCAAGCCATATACTTGGACTGGATGCAAGCGAAACCTTAGGACTTGTCCAGCGCACGGTGGCCACTGTAACTGCATCGGAGTACGACGCAATTCAGGATTTAAAACACGTCTTCCGGGGGTTAGACTGCCTGAAGTGACTGTACAGCATGGTCATGCAACCGTCTGCGGTGCCAGTCGCCCAACCAGCCCGGCAGGTTCCACTGTCCCTGCGACAGCCACTTCGGGAGGAGCTGCGAAGAATGGAGCGTGCAGGAATCGTCGTGAAAGAGGATGGCCCCACAGACTTGGTAAGCCCTTTGGTCTTGGTCTAGAAAAAGGATGGCAAACTTAGGGTTTGCATGGACCCAAGAAAAATAAACGAGTACGTAAAAAGACAGCATTACCAGCTCCCAAAGCGTGAGGACATGTAAGGGGAATTGGCCGGCGCAGCCTATATATTCGAGTAAAGCAGAAATTTGGGCAAGTTGGTACGTATCCATTTTGAAACAGCGCAACAAAGACGGGACGTGGAAACTGAGGTGTAAAGACAAACAAGCGCTGACTAACAACTGGGTTTATTGAAAAAAACACGCAAAATATATACAGAGTTAGGAAAGACTAATCGCCACCATAGTCAACTCATGCCACATGTGACGCCAGATATCCAATCTCCCCTTCGGAAAGGGCGACCGATGGGCAACTAATGCACGTTGCGCCTTTCTCACGTATAAGAAAAGCTTCAAAAACTTCTCGCGTCATTTTATCACAATGGCGAAACACGATATTAGTGTTCTTATAGTCGGGGGTACATTTACATTTCTTGCAACGGAATGCACCTTTAGTGAGAGGGTCTCCTTCTGTTTTTCTTTTTTCGTACTCTTTTTCGTGTTTACATTTGCACCTTCTGCAGTGGACCGCCACGTGTGACAGGGGGTCTTTTTTTCTGGTGTTCTCATGTTCCATGAGTCGCTTGTTTATGCATCTTCCTGTTTGGCCAATATATGTGGCGCCACACGAGAAGGGAATTTGGTACACTACCCCTACCTCGCAAGGTACATAAGGGGAAACATGGCGCACCTGACAAGCCCTTTTGTTTCCCTCCTGCCTCTGCCTTACCTGTCTACACATTCTGCCTAATTTCTTCGGGGCAGAAAATACGACGTCAACGCCATATCTGCCTGCCACTTTTTTGAGCCCATGGGACATGCTGTGCGCATATGGAACCACTGCCGGCCTTTTATTTTTATTTTCATTTCTTGCACTCGGCCGAGCCCCATACTTCACGTGCCTAAGCAATTTTTCCGCTGAATGCTAATTCTGGTTTTCACCAGATACCACTTGACGAGAAGACGTCCAAAATATGCACTTTTTTTACCCCCTTTGGAAGATACCGTTATCTCCGGTTGCTGTTCGGCATTTCATCGGCTCCCGAAGTGTTTTAAAAACAGATGAGCGAAATCTTCTATGGCCTTCCAGGCGTACATGTGTACATCGACGATATTTTGGTCTGGGGCGCAACCAAACAAGAGCATGATCAGACTAGTGGCAGTCACGAAAGCTTCTGGGAAAGCTGGGCTAACGTTCAATGCAGAAAAATGCAAGTTTGGCGTCGCTGAAGTGCAGTTGCTAGGTGATATCGTCTCACGCAGGGGCATCTCGCCAAACCCGAAACTTGTTGAGTTTGCAGCTGCAAACGCCCGTGCCCAAGACCAAATCCACGATCTGCCTTATTGTTACAGCGCAGTGACTGCAGCCTTATCATGTCGCGCCTGTAAGCTGTCTGCTTGGCATCGCTAGTGCCCCGCCCCCATCACGTGTGTAAAGGCGTACCAATAAACCCTAAGCGTTCTTCTTGTTCCTGCCACCATGTAGTTGCCTCCGCTCTTAGTTCGACACACATCACGTTACACTGACGACTAGGAAGTCAATTTTTTTGACGTGGCATTTTTTCACAGCGCATATAGTTAACAGAACAAATTACAAATATAATAAATCAGGCCACCTTAGCAACTTGCAGGCATCAGGGAAATCTATAGCCTTATACGCTACAGCCGTACCGCTTGGCGTTGGTCGGTCGGCTCCGTGCTTAACAGGGTATCTTTCCAAGAGGAAGGGGTGGGGAAGGTTATGGGTGGGACGCCGCCGGGTGGTGTTGTGCAGTCTCAAATGGAATGGTAGTGAAGGTCGATATTCTTGGCAGCTCGGGTATTTGTCCGGGTAGAGGGTGGGGTTAGGATACTTGTGCCTGAAGTTCAGCCTCGGCCTTGGTCAGTGTTGGATGCGGTGGCAGAACTGTTCCTCTTCACGTATGGCAATACTCTCCAATGTGGGTGCAAGTGCGCAGCGACGCGCAGGCGCCCTCTGTGTCTGCTTCCTCCTCCGCTTCCGTCGACGGCGACCGGAAGGCTGCGAGCGCGCGGTCTTGTTGTCAGGAAAGGAGGAACGACCAGGGCGACCAGGGGTCCAAACGACGCGAACGGTGGGGAATATATTGGGATTGATTGGTGAGAGTGTGTGTCCAGTCTGTAATCAGGCGCGGTACGCAGCCTGTGAGTCTGTAATTATTGCATATATCGGACTATACGCGTGGTGTTCGTCATCTGTGGCCATGTGGTGCATGGAAGCGAGTGCTACCGCCATGGCGGTCTCCTCAGCCGTTGTGCTCGATTTCATGCCCCGAACGGAGCCCCGTAATTCTCATTTGAGTCAGTGGCGTTTGTAACCGCTAGTCCCATAGCGTCTGTGCCGGATGGGTATTTCACCGCATCGACATATGAGACGTAATTTTGGCCTGAGCCGAAATGGCGCAGGGGTGCCTTGGCCCTGGCTGTCCTACGGCCAGCGTGGAGGTCGGGACTTGTGCGACTCGGATCTTATAGCTTCCAGTTTGGGCGGGATGGCGCGTAATACCTCTGCTGCAACTGAGTGGTTGGCCCCGGACAGCCTAGCCGGAGCAGAATGGTCCGGCCTAGTCCCGTGTCTCGAAGACGCGTGAGCTGGCCGGTCCTTCGGGCTTCCACCAACTTTTCTAGCGCGTTGTGTAAGTCCAGCTGAAGCAAGAGGTGAGTCGACGTGTACGGGGGCGATTCAGCTCGCTTCGAGTCAGCCGTTGCCAAGGTACGTGGGCATGGAACGTCACACGGCTGATTACATATAGCGACGCCTGCACGATTCCCATGGTGTCACTTCGCTTGAGCCCTCCCGTCTGTTGGAGAGCGGCGGATCAAATTTGCCACCTGTGCAGATTTGGTTCTGGAGCGGCTGTACAGTGTAGGTCGCTCGGCCGTTAGACTGGAGGTACAGGCCCACCACCCGCAGCCTGTCTACCCTGGGGGTGGGAGGGCCTGCGAGGTGGAGGTCGATATCGGCGTCGACAACTTGGGTCCTCGCGCGCGCGCGGATAACTAGCAGTTCCAACTTTTCAGGTGCGCACGTATAGCACGCTTCAGTCGGTTTGCGCCACCTCTATGACTTCTTGAAGGCTATCCTGAATGTAGCCATCAGAGCATGTCGTCATCCATACCGTGATGCGTCGTCGGCGCAAAGGGCATGGTGCACATCAGGAATTCTAGACAGCAGCGGGGGAAGTCCAGCCATCGCCACGTTGAACAACGTGGGCGACACCAACGAGCCATGTGGGGTGCACCCGATCTGGGAGACGGATCGGTTCGGAGCGCACGTCTCCGATGCCCAGGGTAGCGGTTCGATCTGAGAGGAACGTCCTCACGCAGTCGTGAGTGCGCTGGCCACAGTGTGACCTCGCTGGGCCCGCCAAGATGGCATCGTGTGACACGTTGTCGGAGGCCCCCTTCAGGTCTAAGGCCAGCACGGCACGGGCCTGGGTCCTACCGGGATGATCGATCACTGCCTCTTTCAGCTGAAGGTGCACATCATGGGTCGAGAGATGCGGTCGGAACCCCAACATCGTGTCTGGGAAGAATACGTTAGTTTTACAGCGAAAGCTGTCTATAGGCGCCCGTCCCTGGCTATCGCTGAATCTCGCGTTACGTAAGCGTAACCGTCCTGTGAGTTTTTTTTTTTTAAGTGTGGGTGGAGCCGGTTGAGCACGATGTGTTCCATCAGTTTTCCAACGCACGATGTCAGGGATATGGGACGATTCTGGAGGGCCAGCGGCTTATAATTGGTTTTATAATTGTTTTTTTTTTGGGGGGGGGGGAAGGAAATGGCGCAGTATCTGTCTCATATATCGTTGGACAACTGAACCGCGCCGTAAGGGAAGGGATAAAGGAGGGAGTGAAGGAAGAATGGAAGAAGAGGTGCCGTAGTGGAGGGCTCCGGAATAATTTCGACCACCTGGGTATCTTTAACGTGCACTGACATCGCACAGCACACGGGCGCCTTAGCGTTTTTCCTCCATAAAAACGCAGCCAGCGGCTTGTCTGGTTCAGGAATTAGGCTGACGTCAGCGTGGCCCCATTCAAGCGGAAGTATTCCGGTCTTCCACGCCTCTTTATAATAATCTTGTTTATTTTAGATGTTGCTTTTGTTGTCAGTGCTTTTTTGCGCGAGTATACTTTCAACCTTAGTTTCTATCTTGAAGAGCATATGTTTTAAAATCTGGTTTATTTTTCTGGTTTATTTTTTACCAAATGCCAACCTCAAACACACCCACTACGTGTACCCATATAGACACCAACCCCTGTGGCAAATACCATTCTCACGCCCAGAGTACGGTCGGCAGCGGGCAAGCTGTACTCTACCTAAACTAATAAACTACTTTGATCAACTAGGTATCGATGTATTGACACTAAATAATCGGCGCCTAACAGAATTATTCTTGTAGGTAATATGCATCACATTTCACTAGACAAAAATGAATGAAATAGTCAATTATAAGTGCAATCGTGTTTTCCTGTGTCTCTTGTGTACTACATGCATCTGCCTTCCAAGATTTACATCTTTGATAACCATGTGCTATTTCGACACAGTTTTCTGTTACAACATATGTTATCATAAATGACAGATCTGAGTGGTATTTCTGTCTTTGTAGCTATAGATCAGCATCGATTACATGTTTTATTTTCTTTTGTTATCAGTGTGCGTGCATGCGCGTTTTTTACATGTACTATATCCTGTCACTGCTCGAAGGGCGGACGGGGCTTTTGTCAAGCTGTGAAACTTGCAGCTTTTTCTCCGCCGCCCCTTTAAACCACTTGTACACTTGTTGGCGAAATAAATGTTGATTGATTGATTGATTGATTGATTGATTGTATGACTTTTCCACCCACTACTGCCCGAGACATTGGTTAAAGGTGTCTTTAAACTAAAATGAGCATGATGAAAACATATATTAGCATTGAAAATGCCTGTGTAGGATCAGATACTGTCATCGTGCTCAAAAACATCGTTCCGGATGGATTTATGTTAGGATTGGTAGTACGTATAGAACCAGATACGGAGATCGTGACCGCCATAGAGCGACTACAAAGGATGATGTTGGCAAAGCTTGACAGGTTAAGCACAATCAACGACATGTGTGAATGGCTAATGTACAAAATCAAACAAGGCAATGGAAGGGCATTATAGAACCGCTGTTTACACCAGCTCCTCAACCTCCGTTCATTCATCCACGTCATAATCAGGAGCCCGCATAGGTCTACAGGTTGGCTTAGGGCAATAACTTTCGTTCTCTTTCCATGTTTTATTTATGGTTGGCGAGCGCTCGTTCTTAGCATGGCGTTTTTCACAGCACAGCGATTTGCTATACAAATCCCATGGATTGATAGCAAAAAAAATGGACAGCTATGCAGGGAAGCACTAAAGAAAACGAAGCGTCCGTTGCTACCTGTTGACCTGTGGGTGGACACCAGCAGTTTCCAAATAATAATAATAATTGTTTTGGGGGGAAAGGAAATGGCGCAGTATCTGTCTCATATATCTTTGGACACCTGAACCGCGCCGTAAGGGAAGGGATAAAGGAGGGAGTGAAAGAAGAAAGGAAGAATAGTTGCCGTAGTGGAGGGCTCCGGAACAATTTCGACCACCTGGGGATCTTTAACGTGCACTGACAGCGCACAGTACACGGGCGCCTTAGCGTTTTTCCTCATAAAAAGGCAGCCGCCGCGGTCGGGTTCGAACCCGGGAACTCCGGATCAGTAGTCGAGCGCCCTAACCACTGAGCCACTGCGGCGGGGCAAAGTTTCCAAACGAGAACGTTTTTTTTTTTTTAATGGAAAGGTGCTGTAACTGTCACAATTACGCGTGGAAAAAAATGCGGCAGGCACACAGACTGCTTATGCGTGGAAATGCGAAAGTATTACTGCACCCGCCGCGGTAGCTCAGTGGTTAGGGCCCTCGGCTACCGAGCCGGAGTACTCGGGCTCGAACCCGACCGCTGCGGCCGCGTTTCGGTGGAGAAAATTGAAAATTGGTTGCTGGGGAACGGAAATGGCGCAGTATCCGTCTCGCATCTCTGCCGACACCTGAACCGCGCCGTAAGGGAAGGGATAAAGGAGGGAGTGAAAGAAGAAAGGAAGAAAGAGGTGCCGTAGTGGAGGGCTCCGGAATAATTTGGACCACCTGGGGATCTTTAACGTGCACTGACATCGCACAGCACACGGGCGCCTTTGCGTTTCGCCTCCATCGAAACGCGGCCGCCGCGGTCGGATTCGAACCCGGGAACTCCGGATCAGTATAGCCGAGCAAAGATCCCCAGGTGGTCGAAATTATTCCGGAGACCTCTACTACGGCACCTCTTTCACTCTTTCTTCTTTTACTCCCACTTTTTCCCTTCCCTCACGGCGCGGTTCCGGTGTCCACCGACATATGTGAGTCAATTACTGCGCCATTTCCTTTCCTCAAAAACCAATTTTCTTTTCAGCCCTCATACCCCTCCTGGCGCAGTGGTGCAGGGGCAGGGTGGCTTCCTGGCCTTGCAGGCTGGAATCTAGGGACTCTCACACATGCGGTGAGGGCTAGGGTGCCTCAATGCCAGCGCCGCCGTTCGGGAAGGTGCTGGCATTGAGGTACCCTAGTGAGGGCTCCTTGTCAGGCGGTATCTGTTGCTAAACCGTCGTCATCGCTACAGATGACGCGCGTGGTTGTTCCTCTCACATCTTTTACCTCTCCTTCTGCCAGTGGGCGGGCCTGTGCACTTTCCTTTTCATTACTCCTGCAGCCGCAACAACAACAACAACAACAACAACAACAACAACAACAACAACAACAACAACAACAACGGCTAAGCGATGCGCCACTGCCCTGCGATGGCAGGTGCTCGCAGCGGTGGGCCTTGTCTGCCCAGGTTGCGCTTCCCGAGGGACAATCGCTGATTTGTAACTGCCACCCGCCACGGTGGGCAGGTTGTGATGACGCCGCAGGGTAACGTGACCTAGCTAGGTGACCCACCTGCCGCCTAGGTTACTCTCTGGGGACCACCTGCCAGAGCCGCGTTTCGCCTCCATCGAAACGCGGCCGCCGCGGTCGGGTTCGAGCCCGGGTGCTCCACCTGCCCTAAATCCCGACAGTCTATGGCAAAAAGATTGTTTCTCTCTATCTCTCGCTCCCAACGACAACGCCGACACTGTGTTTTCTGCTGAACGGGGCAGTTAATGTTATCGCGTTAAAAATGCCCACGTCCTGCAAGGCGTCTAGCACACGTATCAGTAGAAACTTTGCTGTTGCAACGCTGTTGAGCTGACAATAATATATGGCTCGCGAAAAAAATAAATACAGTATTGCACTTGTCTGCTAGGATGCGAAAGCCTTTCCCTATCCTCTCTCCCTCCGTCCATTTATAATTTGCTTTCATTTTCTGTCATTTTTTTCCTAAACTTTTGTTTTATTTTTGTTTTTATTTTCCCGTTTCTTTTTTACTTTCTTGTGTTTTATTATTTTTTATTCTTATTATTTCATTAAATATATGTTTCTCAACAACTGTTGCTTGATCAACGTTTACATTTTTGTTTCGTTCGTCACACAACTTATGATTGGCAGTCGGCGCGGACAACTTTCGCATAATCGTGTTTGCAACGTTGTAGCAGCTTTCCCCGTTTCTTTTTGTTCTTGATACAACACAGGACAAATTCCGTCCACGTCAACCGTGAGCCAAGAAATGCTCACGCCTTAAAACATGCCACGGCCTCGCGTGGACACACCATCCTAGAAGAACCGCCAATTCGGAGCCAGTCAACGCCGCGCAGTGCTCCCAAATGCCCCCAAAATGGACGCTATTTATCGTTCTAGTTTTGCCTGTTATCACCGCGTAATCACTCCACTCCTCACCCTGCGAAATGAATTTGAGCGCGGAATTCATGCTGGGCATCATAAAATGCGCAGGTATTTTTACCGCCTTTGCGTTTTAATTGTCTTTCTCTTCGGGAAAGACGGGTTAACACAAATAAAATTTTACGTAAAACCGGCCGCGGCGGCAGCGTTTCGAAGGCGTTGCCGGCCGAGCTCTGCCATTCTTTACCTTAAACTTACCCCTCTCTCTTGCGCGAAAGCACGGTTTCTTGCAGGTGGACATTACCGCCACGCACGCTAAAGCGCGATTGAGGTGTCCACTAACCCAGGGAGCCAGTTAGGAGCCTCCTTTCCTCAGAATAAATGGAGTCTACATACCCGCTGCGGTGGCTCTGGGGTTATGGCGCTAGGCTACTGATCCGGACTTCCCGGGTTAGAATCCGGCCGCGGCGGCCGCGTTTGATGGAGGCGAAACGCAAAGGCGCCCGTGTGCTGTGCGATGTCAGTGCACGTTAAAGATTCCCGGGTGGTCGAAATTATGCCGGAGCCCTCCACTATAGCACCTCTTTTCTTCCTTTCTTCTGTCAGTCCCTCATTTATCCCTTCCCTTGCGGTGCGGTTCGGGTGTCCACCGAGATATACGAGACAATTACTGCGCCATTTCCTTTCCTCGAAAACCAACTTACGGCGTGGTTGAGGTGTCCGCAAGAATTGAGGAAGTTAGTGCGCTATTTCCTTTGTTCAAAAACCAGCCACTTTTTTTGTAGGTACTACGCATCTGCTTTCTTCACATCATTTATTATTGTTACGATTTTCAATATCCTTGAGCCGATAGCGAGAGAAAAATTAATCGAACAGTCAATTTTAAAGTCGTTTATTAGGTAAGGAAGGCGCATGGCTGGAACAGCTGTTTATAAATTTCACAACACTGTCCGACATTGGTTGCGCAATAATATTTAAAATATAATGTGTTTGGAGAAAAAATAAATGCGCGATAAATGCGTAGTTAGCCCTTTGGTCCTTTCACGGAGCACTTGTGGAGAGGGGAAAGCGCGTGATATGTTGTCCTTCCAATGTATACTCGCTATTTTATGGAGCCGTAATTATTTTGCCGTTAATAGCTCTGGTTGTAATTAATTTCATCGAATACTATTATTTTATGCTATATACTGCCACATGCTGGACCAGAGCGATCAAAATGGCGTCGACAGGCCCACTTTCTGCACTCTATCTCCCCTAGTTCAGGAATAGCTATACCGCTAACCGATTAACGGAAAGTTTAGCAACGCAATGGGCAGTTAACCTCCATAGGACGTCCTGCGGACATCCTGAACGTCCCCATGACGTCCAGAGGAGTTTCAATGCCGATTGGGAAGTTGGTGGTGAAGAAATACAGACAGTTACGACACAGAGAAGACAGTGCAAGCGTTTTACAGTCTGTAGTTGAAGTGCAATATAGACATAGACGCATACCGAGTGTTGCGGCGCTCAGAGAAAATTCAAGAAAAATTCTCTGGACCAAACTGCTGTCCTCACAAAAATTTCGTACAGATGTGGAATTTGGCAGCATGTTTTGGCTTCATTCTACCTTTATGTCTGGTACAAAGCAGACAGTACAAGCTATTTACAACAGCTTATTAGTTGTCCGCCTGTAGGTATTGATCCGCTAGATGGTCATACAATATTGCAATATTATTTTTATTTCTTTTGAACGCCCAGTCTAATGAGGGCCTGCTTGTGAACACTCTCAAGGTTAGGTCACATGCAGACATAAATGCTGCCATAGCTGCGTTTGATAAAGCACAGGATGCGAAATTCGGAAGTCGTGGGTTCGGATCCCACCGGCAGCATGGCGTTGTTTTTTCTTTGTTTTTCTAATGAATTATATTTAGGCGATAAAATAGTGACTCTGTTAAGTTACTATTTATCAACATCACAAATTAAAAAAATAGAAACATTTCCTTCTGCTCCTTGGTTTCGGTGACTCTTGGCTCCCTTCGTATGTGTGTCATACCGAACCCCTCATTTCCCATCCCTAGTCCGCTCTAACTTACGTAACTATTGAGTATTGACCGAGCCGGGCAATGTAATTTTGAGTTTTTTTATTAGCTCATTCTATTATTTGCAGCTATTGACAGTACTGCTTGTGCTATATTATTATCCACTTCCTTTCGATGTTATGACTCTCTGTCACCAACCAGTTCGTTGAACGAATCACCCACCCTCAGATGGCGCCACCTCTCAGTCTCGCCCCTCCATGTCCTTGACGGCGTCATCTGTCTACTCTCTTTGTGACCTCGCCGCCGCGTCGTCTGCTACACGCGCTCCGTCAGTGCGCTTGGAACGGCGCCAACACGCCCATGTATGTAACTCGCGCGTCATGAGTGCGTCCCCTCCCCCCACTCTTTCCCCGAGGCCGGCCGCCAGCCGGTAGTAGTAGCGAAGAGGTGTGGCCCTTTGACACTTGCGGCGGCGAGATTAATGCTATTCGAGAGGCGGATACACACCGCATAACGCGCAGACGACTCCGGCGAAGAGAAAACCAAACCCGACCGGGCTGGCTGGCGGGAAGCCGCGATGTCGTGTGCGCGCGAGCATTGCGCTGTGCGTCGTCTGCTAGCTCTCATAGCTGCTCACGCATGCACGTTTTGAGCGTCCTCGGTTGACGGAGGTACTACAGGAGGAAAGAGGGGGGGGGGGGGGGTGGTTGGTCGGTTGGTTGAGCGTGCCGGCCGCGCCCCACCGACGTCGTCTCTCTTCCCGCGGTTCATCGGTTACACCCCGCTGTGACTTCCGGACATGGGAGACCCCCGGCGGAGCAGACGTGCAGCGGCGACGGCTCGATTTCATCGTGCTCGAGGCTTGGGGTCTACGCGGACCTTCGCGAGTAGCAGGTGGGCTAGGCCCACGCGAGGGTGCGTGGGCTTACCGCGCCGTGCCGGCGAAGGCAGCAGCCAAGGCCCCCTTCCGCCGTTGCGTCGAGTGTGTGTGTGTGCCTCGGGAAAGTAGGCAGTCGCGCTCGAAGGAGGACAAATACTGACGTTGTGACGCTATCGCTACATGTGGATGGATTCCTGTGCTGGGTACGACTGGATGGACGTGCGGCTTGGGTACGTACTGCGGTGCACCACGTCTGCAAGACTGCATACGCCTCCTACTTCCGCGGCAGAAGTTGTGAGAACTAATTTCACCAGATTGCTTTGAATCTGTGACGTATATTCCCCCTCCTTTCGAGGCCTGTGAGAAGTAGTTCCAACGTCTGCCACTAAGCTGCGTCATCGCCGTAGTTCGAGTTTACAGTACGTGTGACGTCACAGCGAGGCGCGAACTTTTGTGGGCGAGCACGTGATTGTGCCGCTTAAGTTACGAGAGAAATCTGCTTGGACGCCACCAGACGGAGAGGATACGCGTCACCGCTATTAAATATCGTAGAATGGCAGGAACGCCCATTAGAGGCGTGCAGATTCATCGAACAGGAAAAGTGGACGTGTGTACCGGGCAAGACGCCAACGATTGCTTCGGTCTCCAAATGCGCGCGACTCGAGCTCGACGTCTCCGTTCCAAAGGTGTTCGCGATGTTCACAAAGGCAGCAACGAGTGTACAAAGTCTGTGAGGCAAGTCAGGTGCAACGGTACATTCTCCCAGGCGCCAATGCCTTCAGCACAAACTGACCCTTCAAGCCACTGTGAATACCGCTTGTACTGATCATATCACGCTCACAACTAAGTGGCACATCGGTGACTATACGGCGACCAGACATGGCTTTTATCCCCAGGAAGTTGAAGAGCGTCAACGTTGTTTGCGAGGACCAAAAGCAACCAGCTTGTGAGGCAAAGTTGCTCTACGTCTTGCATTTGCTCGGTGTGTGGTCTGAGTCGTCGAGAATTTGGAACAACGACTCGCCGATGAGTGCTGTTTATGGATGAACTTGGGGCCATCGCCGGGAGATTACAGTGTGGGACATTGGTCTATTGCAGTGCAATCCTACATTCCCCGTAGATATTGGTGGAAAGAGATTAGCGGATTGTCAGCAGGTAGTAGCAGAAGCACGGACGGATCTTTCGGTAAGATGGACATGGCGTGTAGGGTCATCAGGAAGTTGAAACCCAGCGTGCTGGTCGCCATTGCTGTGCTGGGCATCTACGTCCTGCTGAAGACGTCGTCCCCGTCTTCATTCGGAACGTCGCGGCAATCGATGCCGAAACAAAGGGCGGTTCAGCGATGCGTGCACGACCCTATTCCGTGTCCCCGACTCCGCTACAGCGACAGGGACGCCAACTCGCTGATAGACTTGGCCAACTTCACCTACACGCTGGACGCTCCGCAGTGCACGGGAGAAGAGACCCTGTTGGTGCTGGTGCACTCGGCGGCCGCGCACTTCGCCGAGCGTGACGTCATCCGCACCAGTTGGGGAGCCGGGACCAGCTGGCTGAAGAGCCTCAGGCTCAGGGTCGTCTTCCTGCTCGCCAGGACACCCACGGACCCCGCGCTAGAAGACAGGATGATCCGTGAGAACCACAGGTAAGCACGCCGCGGTCAGGAACGGTCATTTCATTTATACCATAATATATTAACTCATCGAGAAAGCGGCGGCCACAATCTCATGCACATTCTCTCAATTCTTGCTAGCCGTGGCGGCAGCCTTTAACGGTGACGCCTCTTGATAGCCTACCGGTCTGATGCGGCCCAATTTCGGGGCATACCCAGCAATTCTGGACAAAGGCATTTGTCAACGGGAAAGAGTTTATGAACGCAATTTTTTCATATATTGTGAGATTTCGCTACAACAATCAATATATCCGCAGATATCCCGCCGGCAGTCTTGCATTTGTGTTATTAACATTATTGCTTTTGTTCAAAACGTTTCCCATTTGTTTTCTATGGTTAACGGCCGGACGCGAGCGACGGAAAAACTTTAAAATAAAGATTTTAGTACGAATTGGAAGAATGGACCATTACGTTCTATATTTTCATAACAGTAGCTTACGATATTCAAATATTCAAATTTTTTTGTCCAAGAATGTTGGACATGGTACTAATTTGGTAACTACAATAACCTATAAGATCGTGTGATTCCAGCCGGTGTCATTCGAACAGCATTTCTGCGATGTTTTTAGCATCGGAGAATAGTGTTGAAATAGTGAGTCGTTGATTTTGTACCTCTTCTGCGAGCATAGTACCATGTGCATGATGTCGTCGTTGAGGGTTAGTGCAACTTGCGATTTCTACCAACCCGATTGCCAGGTCTCAGGCAAGGAACAGTGAGAACGTCAAAATCTGAGCTAAATTGATTCACTCTTCCAGGGTCTCGCAGTGGCTCTTGAAACTTTTCAAATTACGAAAATGAAGACGACGTTGACACGCGGGTAGATGGGACACGTGTGTTACAAATCCTCCCTTATAAAAATTGTCTATAGACATTCTATAGATATCTTATAGACTATATTGCCTTTCCATAGATATTTATTTTTGTCTGTTCATAGTCTATAGACTTTCTATGGACAAAAGTCTACTAAAAGTGTATGGCCATAAATCTATAGATAGTATATATGGACGATCTATTGGATTTGTGTTGCCTATATACTGTACTCTAGGATTTCTCCTAGAGTCCAGTCTATACAGAGTCTATAGACTTTATAGACAGAAGTCTACAAACAGTCTGTAGACTGTCTAAAGACATTTTTGCAAGGGCTGACCAGAGCAGGGTGTGACTGCGGCGTCACTGCATCCTGAAACCATCGCCGCCATGGCAGCTTCCGGGTGGTTTGGTTCAATCCGCCAAGTTATCGATGTTACAGGCATTTTTTTGTTCTTGTCGATCCCACATTTTTTTGTTTCTTTTGCTTTTCGACCCGCCACGATGGCTTAGTGCCGTTCGGATGGCGAGAGCGCGATTGAATACCGGCTGCAGTTGCCGCATTAATCCGTATTAAACTAATCCGAAGCCCTCCAATGCGGCATCTGTAATAGGCCAGGTGCAGGTTTAGAATGTTAAACCTCACATACCAGATGCCCCTACTTTCGCTTTCGCTACGCACATCCCCTCTCCCAAAGTAAATCAGCTCCTTATCGTGGGAATTTCAAAGTGTTTATCACTCAACTCAAGCATGCACAATCTAGGAAATGCAAGACCACATGCTTTGCCATTTAGGCGGAGACACATGCGTTATCCGATCCCAATCGGCTGTCGTATAAAAAACGGTTAGGAGGCAAATTTTGCATTTCTTATTGTGTAAATAGTTTGTACATATTACTTCTCCCCCTATCCTCTCTTCCTGTCCCCTCACCTCTTTCATTTCATTTCTCCATTCTGCCTGCTATCCTTTATTTCCGCTGCCCCAGCTCAGGTGCTTCAGTATCGATGGCAGATGCCGGGGCTAGCAAAAATATTTTCCTTCCGTTTTTACTATTATTTTTAATGAAAAAACCACTACCACCACCCAAATTTTGCAAAAAAAAAAGGGGGCACCACATTTTTCGGAATCAAAGTTGATGTCATGTGCAAAGTGCGAACCCTTACAAAAATTTATTTAGTCTATAGACAGTACATATACTTGTGTCTTTAAAGTCTATATACGTTCTATAGACAACTCCTATAGACTCGTAGTCTATAGTCAATACAAATCCTATAGACGGTCTATAGGCAATCTTAGATTTGTGGCCATACACACACCTTTAGTACACCTTTACTATAGACAGTCTATAGACTATGAATTTACACAACGAAATCTCTATAAGAAGGAATGGAGTTCATAACAAGTCTATAGACAGTCTGCAGACCATTTTCATTAGGGAACAGCAGCTGCTGAGTGGTTGAACGGCGTCGCGGCAGCACGCTGTACAAATGAGCACGACGGCATTTGCATATAGACACGCGTGCTATGAAATTCGTCAAATAAAAATCCCAAGAAAAACCCAAGGTTAATTGTTTTTTTTTGGGGGGGGGGGGAAGGAAATGACGCAGTATCTGTCTCATATATCGTTGGACACCTGAACCGCGCCGTAAGGGAAGGAATAAAGGAGGGAGTGAAAGAAGAAAGGAGGAAGAGGTGCCGTAGTGGAGGGCTCCGGAATAATTTCGACCACCTGGGGATCTTTAACGTGCACTGACATCGCACAGCACACGGGCGCCTTAGCGTTTTTCCTCCATAAAAACGCAGCCGCCGCGGTCGGGTTCGAACCCGGAAACTCCGGATCAGTAGTCGGGCGCCCTAACCACTGAGCCACCGCGGCGGGGCCCCAAGGTTTATGCTGAGCACATGTCCACGGTGTTTGCGGAACGGAGCCTCAGGACGACGAAATTTCGCGTGGGAAGACGGCCGGCCTTGCCCCACTCGCAAGGCTGGCAAGTCGGCGACGAGGAGTGGGCGCGAGAACGCAGCGCGACAGCCTGCCGCTTGTCCACGCAATTAGCGTCCCCCTATCTTTCACTTAGTATGCGGCCCAGTTCTCGCTCAACGTTGCTTTTTTGTTCCCCGAATCTCGGTTGTATTTTGCTTCGGTAATATTTTTATTTTCATTATTATTGTTGTTACTATTAGCAGCACGGCCAGAGCTTGACACTACCCTTACGAAAATTTCTCTAGACAGTCTATACACTGTCCATACACTTTTGTCTATTAGGTCTATAGAGTTTCTATAGAAAAATCCAATAGACTAGTCTATAGACAATACAAATTTTATAGTCAGTCTATAGACAAGTTATGGAGTTATGGCCGTACACTTTTAGTAGACTTCTGTCTATAAAGTCTATAGAGTTTCTGTACAAAACTCTTATAGACTAGTCTATAGAGTATGGAAAGTCTATAGACAATCTATGGATTTATGGATATTTTAGTAAACTTCTGTCTATAGACTATGAATAGAGAAAAGGAAATATCTATAGGAAATGCGATGCATTCTATGAGAAATATATAGAAAAACCTGATAGTCACCTTTAAAAGGGTACCTTGCAGAGCTCGCCAAACACCACTTCAACGCACGACCTACATTCTACTTTTCATTTAATTTATTGAGGTCAAAGGTACCTGAAGATGTTACACAAGGCGGGTACAAGAACGACGCAAGCACAAACTTAGACACCAGCTGAGTGAAAAGAACGCGAAGCAGGGACAAAGCACAACTAAGATTGTGCAGAGCGAGACAATCAGGATAAAACTGTTTGAATGAAACTCTATATCTTTGTTAAATGGTTACTTTTAATGAGTTAGCATTACTAACAACGCTTGGGCAAAATCTGTCCATATTATGTTGCATGATGCCATCGCCACCCTGCAGGAGGCCTCCGCCTATACTGCCACCCTCGTGTACCCTTCACCCACCTTAATTCACCCTCGAGACGCCGCCACTCACCATCAATTCACTTAATTTACACCTTCCAGATTTCTCCACACACAAGAAGGCCACTGTGCACTGGAACGTAAACAGCAATGGCGAAGCACATTTCAAAGCCGCAATGGCCAGGCGATCATAGCGGAATAAAAATGTACTACCAATACTGCTAGCGCAGATTTGTCGCATCACCTGGTGCGATCGCCTGTGCGTATATTCGTGTATTGCGCCTTGATTCCCTTAAAGGTGTTATAATATAGGAGTTCCCCCGGGAATTGAAGTTGAAGCAGGTGTCTAAATCTGTAGGAGGGGTGGTGGTTCGACGCCATTGGCTGGGAGGGTGGTCGTTTGTCGGTGAAAAGCCGCTTCATTCTTGAGTTGTATCCGACTATAGGGAAAAAAGGTGAGCTAACGGCGCTGAACAATTTTTGATACGCTCCATTTTCGGTATAATAATAATTTAATAATTGGAGTAACGAAGATGTAAAATGCTTCACCCGCGCGCTTCGTTTTTGCGGCTCCTATTTAGCCCCGAATATGGCAGGCATGAAGCGAGCACAGGGCAATCTTTCCAGGCCAACGCCTCTTCCATGTACCCCGACTATAGGTCTATAGCCCAAAAGCTTTTTCCGCGTTTGGATATTTAGTTAACAAATATGTGAGAAACCTGAAAAAGAAAAAAAAGAATCCACACGGCTGAAGCAAAGTTTGTCTTGGCCGGTCAGACACTGTGCTTCCGTGGTGTGTCGTGCTAAGACGGGACAGCTGCCAGGGACAACTTCCCGCAGTGGTACCGCATCTCCATGCTGTTCCGTCCGCCGCTGCGGTCATGTCCACGTCTGTCGAAATGCCGTCCGCGGCAGTGGTTGAGTTGTCACGACTTGCAGGGAAAAGCGTGCCGCTGAACGGTTCGTGTTTCACATGCAATTCCGGACAGTGCTGCTGGAGTTGGCATTTAGTGGAGAAGAAGGGAACAAGAAAACTGCCCGACTTCTTGCTGTCTTCTGGGGTTGCATACAGCCCCCCCCCCTTCTCCACCCTCTCCGGCGTCTCCCAACATTTTCGCTGACTAACAGGCGGAATGCGATGTGTTCAAGGCGACACTGCTTCCTCTGGAGACCTACTGTTGGGGACAAAGCCTCAACCCAACGGGCACTGAAACTCCACTGGACGTCCAGAGGACGTCCCACACACGTCCACAGGACATCCAAGGGAGCTTCAGTGCCCATTGGGAAGAAGGCACATCTGCGATTTTGGCCCGTAAGCGCGATGTGAAGCAACAGTCCCTGATTTCTCTTGCCCAAATGGTGGCTCAGTGGTTACGGCGTTCGGCTGCTTACCCGAAAGACGCGGGTTCGATCCCGGCCGCGGCGGTCGCATTTCGATGGAGGCGAAATGCTAGAGGCCCGTCTACTGTGCGATGTCAGTGCACGTTAAATAGCTCCAGGTGGTCGAAATTTCCGGAGCCCTTCACTACGGCGTCCCTCATAGCTAGCTGAGTCGCTTTGGGACGTTAAAACCCCATAAACTAAACCAAGCAAATGAGAGAACTCAAGTCCAACTTTCACTTCGTCAAGTATGCTCCGAGAACATATTAGCCGTTAAGAAAACCGTACAATTTGATTGTCATTCGAGGTGTCCTTTAGGGACTTTTATCCCCACCTAGGTTGCATCTCTGGAAATCTTTCGCTCAAAACGCAGACGATGCCGGATTTTCTGGCCAACGGGAGCCTTAATTCTGTCACGTTAATAGATTTTCATCTTGAGGATGACCGCATCTTCAAATGTGCATGTGTGTGTGTGTGCATCACGAAGTGTTATATTACTTAGGCTGTCATGCGCCAAACTGATGCTCAAAAGTGTTTGATTTGCGGAAGAAAACTAAAACCGCAGTCATGACGGTGCTACCACCGTTTTACTGTGCAGTCATGGTACCGCCATTAATGTGCCATCACCGTGCAGTCGTGGCGGTAACTGTTTGATGGAACGCTCTAGTCTATCCAGCGAATGGATTAAGGGCTTAATTGTCGTTTATTTTCTGCTGCTCTTTGCTCTTAAGGGGAAAAGTGTACAGTAGAACAGACAGACCCTCCATTCTCCGACATGAGGAGATCCTACACTCTAAACAATAATACGCCTATATGGGAGTAAAAAGGGAGTAAGCTGTACTTCTGGCGCACACCCTTTTGTAAAAGGGTGTAAAAGAGGACAGCTTACTCTCTTTTAATCCTTTCTGTTAAGAGTGTAAAGCAGACGGGGAGTTCAGTCCAACATGGGAAGCAAGCCGCTAAAATAGAGTGCAGACTATAGACCGTCTAATTTACGGCAGCGAGAATGAAGCGACTGTGTCTATAGAAAAAGAGAGTTGTTGGGGGAGGGGGGGAGTAAAATTGATGCCTCTCTCGGGTTTCGAATAGCCATTTCCGTGAGGACGAAACGAAACTATGTGATCCGCGCCTCGCGCAGGTACGGCGACACGGTGCAGGGCAACTTCGTCGACTCGTACCGTAACCTGACGTACAAGCACGTGATGGCGCTGCGGTGGGCCTCCGCCCGGTGCGGTGACGTCACTAGGGTGCTCAAGATGGACGACGACATCTTCGTGCACATCTTCCAGCTGGGCGCCATATTGGACAGGACGGCGTCGCTGCCGCCCAAGACTCTCGTCTGCTACGTCCAGAAGCAGATGCCCATCTCCAGGAGCGAGGGTGAGGGCGCTGGTTGCCATAACTCAGTGCAAAAAAAAATTCGTGTTGCTCTTCCCGAGCGACCAGTCACTAATTTAACTGCCACCTGCCACGGTGGGCAGCTTGCTCACGATCCAGTGGGCAGGTTGTGATGGCGCCGCAAGGTCACGTGACCCAGGTGGCCCCCACCTGCCTCCTATAGGTTGCTCTCTGGGAACCACCTGGCAGAGCCATACCCGTGATTTTTCGCTCACATCCCCGACAGTGACGACGCCGGATTTTCTGTCTAACGGGCCTTTAAGGGTATCCCGTTAATAATTAACTGCAAACCAAACTGTATTATCAGTTCATACCAAACTGCTAGCATCATGGTTTGAGTATTCGATTAGGCAACCTAATGTTCCAGTACGATCCGACCTGCAGCACAACAGGTTTCTGCTGGCTTGAGATTAAAGATAGGGTAGTGAGCTCCAGTTATCTTCACATGCTCTCAGCTGGGGCATCTATTGTCCCGGGAAGGGCCCACTCATAGCCATTGACTCCTGCTAGTTTTCGACGGGAGTGCCTTGGTGGCCTTGATGGGCAGGCCCGCCGGAATATTTTTTCTCGGCACTCATACCACACGCTATGGTTGAAAATGGCTCCGTGCGTTAATAGAAGCTTTAGCGCTGACAACTCGCAACTGCGCCTGGCATGTATGCCGTGCATGCTATTCTCACACGACATACTTAGGGCAGGTTACCCGCCATTTTCTTCGCCGCATACTGTAACATAGGATAAGGTACCTTGGCTTTTTTGAATGTGCCACATTTCAATAGCCCGCATACTGTCACATAGGATAAGGTACCTTGGCTTTTTTGAATGCGCCACATTTCAGTATCCCGCATACTGTCACATAGGATAAGGTGCCTTGGCTTTTTTTAATGTGCCACATTTCAATAGCCCGCATACTGTCACATAGGATAAGGTACCTTGGCTTTTTTGAATGTGCCACATTTCAATAGCCCGCATACTGTCACATAGGATAAGGTACCTTGGCTTTTTTGAATGTGCCACATTTCAGTATCCCGCATACTGTCACATAGGATAAGGTGCCTTGGCTTTTTTGAATGCGCCACATTTCAGTATCCCGCATACTGTCACATAGGATAAGGTGTCTTGGCTTTTTTGAATGTGCCACATTTCAATAGCCCGCATACTGTCACATAGGATAAGGTGCCTTGGCTTTTTTGAATGTGCCACATTTCAGTAGCCCGCACGGTGGCCACAGACCTGCCCATCCTCTGAACAGTTCCGAAACTTCGCCACTGTGTCCTGACACGCACAGTGCATGAAATAATCAGAGTATATGAAGACCATGCGACACACATGGACGTCATGGACATGTAGCTTTAGATACAGCGAGTATGAACACTCGCAAATTGAACATTACACGGTTATTATTCTACTCCGACCTTGGACCCTGGACCTTGCAGCATGTAAGTCAGACTGCGTCTTATTTGTCGGAGAGAGAGAGAGAGAGGCAAAGCGCGCAGCGATAAGGGCTTGATGATGATTCTGGATTTTTATGGCGCAAAGGCATCTATGGCCAAAGAGCGCCATGGCACAAGTTATTTCTGACTTCTCAAGGTGGGGTAAAAGACCCATTTCCCAAGCATTTCACCCCAGATAAGCCGAACATCAGACCAGGGGAAAGCTTGCACCAATTGTATCCGGTGGGTACCCGCAGACACTGAGGATCGAGCCCCGCACCCCCCGCATGCGAGGCGGATGCTCAAACCAGTGATCGAGCCCCGCAGCCCCCGCATGCGAGGCGGATGCTCAAACCACTGGGCCACCGCAGCGGTAGCGGTAAGGTCCTAATGGCAACTGCTACATACTCAATCGCATACGCTATATATAGCTGTCCACTGAAATCTGCCATGTGGTCCTACTTCCGCCTGTTACTTACCTTTAACGGACATCTATTCTTGGCCATCCACTCTTTTCAGGTAGCAAGTGGAGGGTGACAGAGAGCGAGTACCCCGGCTCCTTCTTCGAGGACTACTGCTCGGGCTGGGCCTACCTGGCTGACATGGCCGCGGTGCGAGCCATGGTGGCCGAAGCCCGGTTCCGACCCTACTTCTGGGTCGACGACGTCCACGTGACCGGCACGCTGGCGCGTATGGGCGGCGTCGCGCTGGCCAGGATAAACAACAAGTACACGACCGAGGCGGACACCCTGGCGCTGTGGGCCAAGCCCGGAGGACCGCGGGACTCTCCACTCCTGGACTGGGCTTACGCCTTCGGTCCCACGTGGGGGGACGTGGCGCTCGTGGCCAGGGCGCACCGCAAGGCGCTCTGGTGCAGAAGGAACGCTTGCAAATGCTGCTTCAAGGCCCTTCAGGGCAGTGGCACCAACAGCTCGGCGAAGAACGTCGTCATCGGCAAGGCCGTGGTGCAGCCCTTGTCTGGAGTCTAGTCGTTCCTTGAGACCTTCATCAGTAGGAAATATTTGCTCGGTGCGAGTGGCCCATACTTTGAGTGTGTTCGGCGAGACAGCTGAAACGTCAGCCAATCGCTGGGACGTGTGTTCATGGAGAGATGCCGTTGGCTGCCCTATTTGGGTCAGTGGGTTGACGCCAACCATGCACTGTGAACTGTCCACACGTGCAAGCGCTTAACGGAGTGCGACTCTTATCATCCGTCACCAGCTTTGCTGGCTGGGTGCGTAGTTTCAGTGCGAAAAAAGTGCACATTGAGGAGCGGCCTCAACATGGACAAAGCGTTGCTCCGTTCTTCATGCTTCATTCCTCGAAGAATTTGCCTATTTTTCAAACAACTTCATGGTCGGGCACATGGCACTTTTTATGCGTGCATATTTTTTTTCAGCAGGATTTCATAAGTTGACGTCCGAAAAAGGAAGACTATACGGGATCACATGCATGGACAAGAGCCAAAATAAGAGAAAATATTGATATCTCTTACGCCATTCTTTACCAGTCGAAGTCGGTGTTTTAAAAAGAGCCAGTCTCAAACGCCTCTGATGCAGGAGCAAAAGCGGCGTTCAAGGAATGCTGATTCATTGTCATGTGGGAAAGCTTCGTCAGCGTTCCGGGTGGTGTCATGCGCGCGCGTGTGTGCGTGCGTGCGCGTGCGTGTGTGTCAGTGCACCCAAGGACAGTAATGCTTTCGCATTCCCACATGTAAGCAGTCTTAAGTGTTTCTGCGGAATTTTTTTTTTCGCTTGGGAAGTTCACAGCCGGTTTTATTCGTGTAGCCATGGTTGCGTCCCGATTACTAAAAATTGGCAAACCGACCACTACAACACGATGCAAACGCAGGGCCACACCTTCTTGGTAGTAAAAATTAAATTAAAATTTATTTTTGAGGAAAGGAAATAACGTAGTAGCTGTCTCACTTATCTCGGTGGGACACCCGAACCGCGCCGTAAGAGAAGGGGGTGATAGAAGAAAGAGGTGCTGTAGTCGAGAGCTCCGGAATAATTACGACCGCCTGGGGATCTTTAACGCGCACTCACATCGCACAGCACACGGGCGACCTTCTGCGATTCGCCTCCATCGAAACGCGGCCGCCGCGGTCGGGTTCGAACCCGGGTACTCCGGCTCAGTAGACGAGAGCCTTAACCGCTGAGCCACCTTGGCGTGTTGACTCCCCGACGGGTTTTAGAGCGAGAGCTCTACTCCCCTCGGGGTACAACTTCGATTTCGATGTGAATGAGACAATGACCTTCAATGCCTTACAAGGTCAAACCGAACTTGACTGCGTGGTGGTATGGCCCAACCTATGGTAGTATGACCACATGACTATGACCATTGGGTACCTGATCTTGACCTTTGATTTTGACATTTGATTTGCGACAGTGGGCACCACATCGACAATGACCTTCACTGCATCACATGGGCAAATAACCGAACTTAACTATGTTGTGGTAGGGCCCAAGCTATGGTAGCATGACCACGTGGTCATATGACTATGACCATTGTGTACGTAACATTGACCTTTGAACTTGACCCTTGACCTTCACATTTGATTTGAGACAGTGGAGACCATGCATAACAGAGCTTTCGCTCGCGTAACTAGGTTCAAGCCACGTTGAACCCCAGCTATTTTATTCCTTCACAACATCGGACGTACAAGTGCATATCGGACGCCTTCCAGTGCAAAGCTATGCCGAAGCCATCCACTACGACGCCACTTTGCTTCTCATATTTCATTCTCTCCTCTACCCCTATCCTCACGGCGTGGTTGAAAAATAATAATTGGTTTTTGTGGAACCCGGGTTCGAACCCGACCGCGGCGGCTGCGTTTTTATGGAGGAAAAACGCTAAGGCGCCCGTGTGCTGTGCGATGTCAGTGCACGTTAAAGATCCCCAGGTGGTCGAAATTATTCCGGAGCCCTCCACTACGGCACCTCTTCTTCCCTTCTTCTTTCACTCCCTTCTTTATCCCTTCCCTTACGGCTCGGTTCAGGTGTCCAACGATATATGAGACAGATACTGCGCCATTTCCTTTCCCCCAAAAACCAATTATTATTATTATTATTATTATTATTATTATTATTATTATTATTATTATTATTATTAATATTATTATTATTATTATTATTATTATTATTATTATTATTATTATTATTATTATTGTGGAAAGGAAATGACGCAGTATCTGTCTCATATATCGTTGGACACCTGAACCGAGCCGTAAGGGAAGGGATAAAGGAGGGAGTTAAAGAAGAAAGGAAGAAGAGGTGCCGTAGTGGAGGGCTCCGGAATAATTTCGACCACCTGGGGATCTTCAACGTGCACTGACATCGCACAGCACACGGGCGCCTTAGCGTTTTTCCTCCATAAAAACGCAGCCGCCGCGGTCGGGTTCGAACCCGGGAACTCCGGATCAATAGTCGAGCGCCCTAACCACTGAGCCACCGCGGCGGGTTTTGAAAAATTGAAAAAAAAAGGTTTTTGAGGGAAGAATGGCGCAGTAAATGTCTCGCTGCTCGGTGGACTCCTCAACCGAACCGTGAGGGAAGGGAGGAAGTAGAAGTAAAAGAAGAAAGAAAAACTTTATTTACTGAGGTGAAGAAGAAGTTGTGGCTCCAATCCACGCTGTGAAGGTGGTTGGAGAGCAAAGCTGTAAAACGGCACCCAATCACCCATTGCGACGTCACTTGAAAATTCACACACCTGGCTCTACAAAGAGAGAAAGCAGAGACAAAGTGAAATGCACCTATATTACCTTTTATTACTTGACAACGACGTTCACGACTGCTTTTAATCAGTACTGCTTTTAATCAGTATTTAGAGACAAGTGAAGTGTACTTATATTACCGTTTATTACTTCACAAAGACGTTCACGGCTGCTTTTGATTAGTATGATATACGATTTCTATGCTGTTGGGTACTTTTCAACTCGGAGTAGCTTACACAACCGTAATCTTTACTGCTAAACACAGGCGGGAGAGAAGGAACGTGCTTTGCCGCAGTTTGTTTGCAGGCGCCGTTATCATGCATTATGCGGCTTGCACTTCACACGAGGGCTTCGAATGACGTCAACACCGTTCGAAGTAGCTACAAACCTAATGTTTACCGGAAAGCGTCGGACGGTGTTCCCATTGCTCACACACGCCTTATCATTCATCATGTGGTTTTGATGCTTGTTTCGTGTTTTTGGAGCGAAAGGTTTCACTACGGGCCAGCTTTTAGAGCCGTCAGCGGGGCCGCAAGCTTGACCTTGAATGTAGCTAGAGGTCAAACCATGACCATAACTGGTGGTAGTCAGGCTCGACACATGACGTCAGCTACAGCAGCCACACCAGCGGCTGATACACCAACTATCTCGACTTCGACCTTTGACGTTCGGTCAAGCGAGAAAGCGTCTGCCGGCTTCGCATGCGCAGGTCATAGAAGTGGGTTCTGCATGAAACGCCGTAGCCGTCGCGGTGGCTCAATGGTTAGCGCGCTCGACTACTGATCCGGAGTTCCCGGGTTCGAACCCGACCGCGGCGGCTGCGTTTTTATGGAGGCAACACGCTAAGGCGCCCGTGTGCTGTGCGATGTCAGTGCACGTTAAAGATCCCCAGGTGGTCGAAATTATTCCGGAGCCCTCCACTACGGCACCTCTCTCTTCCTTTCTTCTTTCACTCCCTCCTTTATCGCTACCCATACGGCGCGATTCAGGTGTCCAACGATATATGAGACAGATACTGCGCCATTTCCTTTCCCCAAGAACCAATTATTATTATTGTTTTAAACAGCGGAACGCTAGGTGTTATCGATGCGACGCCTGACGGTGGACAGTGTCAGATGTGCCCTTCGTCACCGCTTTGCGGAGAGGCGGAAAGGAGGCATCCCAGGTGTGCTGCCTACTCTCCCGTGACGTCACACACCTTGACCGAGCGGAGATGGAAAGCGTCTGCTGGAATCTCATGCGCAGGGCATAAGAATAATATTAATTGGTTTTTGGGGAAAGGAAATGGCGCAGTATCTGGCTCATATATCGTTGGACACATTAACCGCGCCGTAAGGGAAGGGATAAAGGAGGGAGTAAAAGAAGAAAGGTGCCGTAGTGGAGGGCTCTGGAATAATTTCGACCACCCGGGGATATTTAACGTGCACTGACAGCGCACAGCACAGGGGCGCCTTAGCGTTCTGCCTCCATAAAAACGCAGCCGCCACGGTCGGGTTCGAACCCGGGAACTCCGGATCAGTAGTCGAGCGCCCAACCACTGACCCACCGCAGCGGGTAAGGCATGAAAGGGGCCTTTTAATAACAATAATTGGTTTTTGGGGAAAGGAAATGACGCAGTATCTGGCTCATATATCGTTGGACACCTGAACCGCGCCGTAAGGGAAGGTATAAAGGAAGGGATGATAGAAGGAAGAAAGAGGTGCCGTAGGTAGCGGAGGGCTCTGGAATAATGTCGACCACTTGGGGATCTTTAACGTGCCCTGACATCACACAGCACCCGAGCGCCTTAGCGCTTTGCCTCCATAAAAACGCAGCCGCCGCGGTCGGTTTCGAACCCGGGAACTCCGGATCAGTAGCCGAGCGCACTAACCACTGAGCCACCGCGGTGGGACAAAAGATAAAAATGAAAATTCGTTTTTGGGGAAAGGAAATGGTGCAGTATCTGTCTCACATATCGGTGGACACCTGAACCGCGCCGTAAGAGAAGGGATAAAGGTGGGAGTGAAAGAACGGAAGAAAGGGGTGCCGTAGTAGAGAGCTCCAGAATAATTTCGACCACCTGGAGATCTTTAACGTGCCCTGACATCGCACAGCACACGGGCGCCTTAGCGTTCCGGCCGCCTCCATCGGAACGCAGCCGCCGCGGTCGGGTTCGAACCCGGGAACTCCGGATCAGTAGCTGAGTGCGCTAACCACGGTTGCGTTTTCGAGTTGTTGTCGTAAGCAAAAAACGCCAGGCTAAAAAAAGGCCGGCACCGTCTGGAAGACGTTGAAATAGCGAGCGTTAGCTTTATTGCTAGTGACGAAAACCCTGAACGGAGCACAACGAAATTTTATGGCCGCCATCTTAGATTCGAGAAACCGAAACTATGCCACCATTATGTTCCCAGACGTCAAACTCACACAGTTCCACCTCTATCCATCATATTGGACCGTGACGTCATCATTGGCACGCGGCATGTGGTTCTCTCTACAATGCTATTTTAGATGGCGCTACAAGTCTTAGTGTGGGATGTGCTGTTTTCTAGTTGCTGCCACAGATAGCGCTGTGATCAAGGGCTGTAGCAGACCCTACGAAATCTCGAAACGATCTCCCCCTATCCTCTCTTCCTGTCCCCTCCCCTCTTTCATTTCATTTCTCCGTTCTGGCTGCTATCCTTTATTTCCGCTGCCCCAGCTCAGGTGCTTCAGTATCGATGGCAGATGCCGGCGCTAGCAAAGATCTTTTCCTTCCTTTTTACTATTATTTTAATAAAAAAAACCACTACCACCACCATGAGTAAGAGCTAACGCGCTTAAAACTGAATGCAAGCAGCATATCTCATTTGAAATCAGGCATACAGAATGCAGCTGAAGTACCCCCTTTGTCAAACGTAACCGAGCAGCGGGGTTTCACTACTTAGCCTTGTAGTGGAGTCCCTAGAAACCGAAATGTGACAACAGGTGAGAACAAACGGTCCTCTTACCTAACCCAGATTTACGGCTTCAGAGCTGCCTCAATTGCGCCGCTACAGGGCTAAGAAGCAACGCCCCGATGCTCGTCCACTTGTGACAAAGACGGTACATTTCACTTGTCTCTGGTTTCACTCTGTGGAGAACCACGTGTGTGAATTTTCAAGAATCTTTCGAGCAAAATTCAGGAGGGTGGGGGGGGGGGGGGGCACTTTGTTGCTAAAGTGGGGTGAGGCGAAAGCCTTTAGCGCGGTGTTGCTGCGCGTGTCACTGATCGTGTGGTTAAGATGGTTAAGTGCACATTTGTTTGTGAATCTTAAATGCTGGAGGCACTGGAGGGCGTTTGAGAGGCATCCGTCTCATTCGACGCCTTTCTGCAAACACTCTCCAGCGTCCCAGACAAGTAGAACTACATATGCGTTGGCAGGAAGTAGCGTAGTCGTTAGCACGCTCGGCTGCGGAACGGAAGGCTGGTGGTTCGAATCCGACCGTAACGGACGGACGGACAACGCGAGTATGAGCTCATTACAGGCTTTCGCCTTAATATATTCCAGTCATCATTACTGGCAATGGAATAATGCAATGAAAGTGCGGTCGCAGTCGACATATGGGTGTCGTATGCTACTCGGCGGAACACTACAAGGTGCACCAGGATTTTAAAAATATGGAGCACTTTTTTCCCGCTGCACTGCAATAAAAAAAAACTCTTTAAATAGAATTTCACACTGGAGGCCCTCCGTTATTCTTTATGGCATGTTTTTTTCATATCGCCTTTAATTGAATAGCAGGGCAAAGAAAAAATTGTGGCTCCAATCCACGCTGCGAAGGTGGTTGGAAAAAAAATTGGTTTTTGGGGAAAGGAAACGGCGGGAAAGAGTTCCAAATAAAGAGAATTTGGTCCGCCATTCTCTCGCAACTAATCACCGATGAAAGCGTGAAAAAATTGTCGTTTATGATTCTCAGGGTCATTTGTTTCGCATACCGCGCTAGGTAGAGGCCGTTAAGCGCCCAAACGCGTTGATTTATAACCGCGGCGCACGTACCACGGTCGGCGGCGCGCGCGCGCCACGGCCTCTTCTATTTCCAAACTTTCCGGCCGCTTCCGACGGTCGCGACTGTTCGCCGAGGTGCGCTCGGCTGACGCCTTTTTGCATCTTTCTGCCGCCTCGCCGCTGCTTCTCCATCTTCGAAGCCGCCGTCGCGCGCGCATGCCTCCAAGTCCGGAAGGACCTGGTCCTCAGGTCTGGAAGTCTGCCAGCAGACCGCCGCTACACGACTCGTCCCCGGGAGCCAAACAGAAACACGAAGCACAAACTCGTTTGCGGCCGCGGCGTTAGAGCCTTGACAGCTGCCTCATCCTCCCCTCTCCCAGTGCGCGCTCCCCCTGTTCGCGGTGAAAAAATAGCAGAGCTATGCGCGAAGCGTCAGTGAGGTTCTAACCCCTGCCACAAACCGACCAGGAGCACGGACGTCACCCGACGGTGCCCGACAGTTTAGTTCGCGTACATCAGTTGCTACACTACGGTTCAACAGCCACACGTATGTCTGAAGCCGTATTTAGAAATTAACAGACTTAGCTGCTCTCTGTGGGCTGCATTGTGCAGCAGCTTTGCCAAAGTTTTTAAATAATATTCGTTCTAAAGTTTATATTTTCAAGCATAGGTGGCGCTGCAATCCGGGAATAACAAAACGTTGACAATTTAGCGTTGTAGATTTAGGACTTAGTGTCCACGAAAGAAGCTTGGCAAACTAGTAAGTTCAAGAAGCAGTGACGACGGCGACGCCATCGCTGTGGCAGCGTGCCTCGCTTCCTCGCCTTCAAGCTCGTACCGCGGTCCGGGAGACTCTTTCTTTTTTTGAGTGCATGCGGGCGGTCCGCACGTTTCGGGCGCTGCGTGCTGCTGCTGCTGCTACCGTCGAGACGACTGCTGTCGCACGGTTGTTGGGAGCCAGACTGATACACCCCTCGATGCGAGCCCGAGGCGTCGTCAGCCCGGCGCGCTTTCTCAGGTCAGTGACGATTGAGGGTGCCGCTGCGTCTAGTCTGATTGCGCGCGATTAGAACGACCGCGGCCGACGTCAACGCGTATGAATAGTAGTCGGGCGCCAAGTCGGCGTTGACAGCGGGCGCCGAGGGTCAGCCTGCGCACGCAGTTAGTCCGGTGACGTGTCTTTTCTAAAAAAAATACGGGGCGCCGCGGCCGGAGCAAGGATTTCTGGCGTCACGAGTTGTTGAGATTGCTCACTCGCGGAAATTGCAATTGCCAGTGGTGCGATCCTTCTAAAACTGTAGGTAACGGTGCTGACGGGAGTCAGGACGGGTTAGACATGAGTCGCTTCGTCCCCGTCTCTGTGACGGTAGGAAAGGTGATTCGTGCGGTGCGTGCTGAGTTTTGATCCTCTTACTGCTTTTGCGACCCAAGTGGAGTGCCGGTGAGAGATTTGTTTTACTTTCTTTGAACTTGAGTGCATTTAGGGACCTGGAAAGAACGGGGTACATTGTGGTGAGACGGTCTTTATTCGCACGAGGTGGCAAGAGCAGGAGAAATTGTGATTTTTATTGAACCATCACCCCCTGTTTGACCCGTCAGAGTGTTCGATGTCATCGGCCACGTGCCGGGATAGATAGTTCTGACAAAAATGCACGTGGTATACCATTGCGTTTGTATATGTAACTGCTGTATTCAGATCCGAGGAGGTGCTTATATGCGCATTACTGACGTATAGTGTTGCTTTCCGTTACGTTTCCGTTACGTTACGTATAGGGTTGAACTCCGTTACGCTGTTTTCCTGCTATTTCACTTAGGTGTACAGAGAGCTCATTCGAATTGAAAAACAATGGCCATTATTTTTGAAACTCTGGAAGCTTAGATATTGGCAGGTCACCTTTTCCGACGATTCTATCTGCCGTTTTGTTCCTGGCTCCTTACTTTGGCGTACGTCACCTGTCATATCGCCATTAGGCACACAAATCTTTGTTCCAGATGCGAGTGCGCGACGGTCGACTGTTGAGTTTATAGCCTTATCAGATAAGCAGATAAGCCTATGGCGTGATCGACACTTTTTCGCTCAGCCGTGTAAAAATGAAAGCTTTTGGTAAACCATGCCTTTCTGTTCAGGTTACCCCGGTAACGAGCGGCGCAAGAGTGGTCCCCGATGTGGCTACTCCTGGTAGCCGCCTCGGGCGTAGCCTTGCTCGTGTTCCGCTGGCTCCTGGACAGATCTCGTCAGCCGAGGCGCGGCGATGCGGATCTGCCGCCGGGACCGCGGGGACTACCCCTGATCGGCTACTCCTTGGGCCTTAAGCCTCTCGAACAGTTGGATGCGCTGGCCGAAGAGTATGGTCCCGTGTTCATGTTCCGCCTCCTGGGGAAGGACTATGTGCACCTGGGCTCTTACTCGGCCATTCGCGAAGCCTACGTCAAGCTGGGGGATTGCTTTGTCGGACGGCCGCGGGACTCCACAGCCATGGGCTTCCTCCTGGACCACCAAGGTACGTCGTAAATAAAGCCCAAGGAAGTACGCAGACACCTAATTTTAATTCCACGTTAAAATTATCTGCAATGATCCGTAAGACATTCGAATACATGTATCATCGCGTGGTATTCGCCTACGGCGGCGAAAGAATTTGTATTTGAATTTTAACTCTCATGCTGTTTCGATTAAACTTCCATCAAGCGAACGATGACTGCGACGTGTAAGGTCCGTCTAGGTCACGTAAGGCGTGAAAAAAAACAACTGATATAGCCGCTGATACTTCGTGGTTGTCATTCGGCTCTTGGACGGCAGACTTTAAAAGAGTTAAAACAATGCATCAGCGAATATATTGCTGCTTTTTTTATGTCTGATGTGAACTAAACCCGCCTTTCATCTCACAGCCATTGTTCGGTCGTTGAACCGAAACAGTTTGAGAGAAGAAATTCAGTTATAAATTATTTAGCAGACTTAGGGGAATACCGAGGGGTTATCCATGTACACTAACGTATTACCCATCATTACGAAAACATGCAAGCCAGAGATTTGGAGTCTATGCTCCTTTAATTCATTCCTTCGTTCGACAAGCCAAGGGTGCAGGGGCAAAGAATCCAGATCTATACTGATGAATTTGGCGATGGTGAATTGAGAATGGTGCGATATGACATGACGTCGATTTCGTGATGCCCTGGCGGAAATTAAGAGGAAGCAATGTACTTGCGCGTGCCTTGTAACGAAGAAGGCAGCACAAGTGTCGGGAAGGGAAGGTGAACGGCAGAGAGACAGGGAAATTGCTGGGATATGGTGGGCGCGCCTATATGGCAGTACAGGACTCTTTGGCATTACAAGTTACGAAACTTTCTATAGGGTCCATATATTGGCACTTCGAGTTGGCCAAAATGCGGGTGTTTACAGATTGTCGCGACGCCCGTGGCCAATAACGTAAACAGTGTTCAAAAACTTCGAGATTATTGGTAAACGCAAGACTCTGAAAACAAAATCAATGGAGCAGATGCGGGAACAAACATCCGCAGATAAACAGTCAGGGAAATAAATTAAGAGGTAAGGCCATTATCCTTGAAGGTATTGGTGAGCGCTAGCAAAATACGGAAAGGGACGAACACACATATATTAATGGGGGCAAAGAAAAAAAAAGAAAAATAATGTCCAGCTCGCATCGCCTTATACGAAGCGCTATCGAGGCCATTATCTTTCCCGATTATAATGGCGACATATGGCGACATTTTTTATCGGCCACTTCCAGATGGCGCCACCAACCGTAAGCACCCGGATGGTTTAAGCGCTCTAAGAATGGTCTTTGTCCTGCTAGTCCTGCAGTGAACGTAACCTGGCCGATGATGATGATGATCATGATGATGACGATGATCATGTGTGTTTAGGGATCTCAGAGAGCGAGGGCCACGAGTGGACGGAGCACCGTCGGTTCGTGTTGCACACACTGCGCGACTTCTGCTTCGGCAAGCTGAGCGTGCTCGACCGGGTCCAGGAGGCAGCGTACCGGCTCGTCGGCCGAGTGGCCGCACAGGGAGGACGGCCCTTCGACCCGGAGCCGCTGATCTTCGAGGCCGTGGTCGCCACCATGGCGGGTCTCCTGTTCGACGTCGACTACGACGAGGACGCCAACGACGACGAAAACGACGACGTGTGCCTCAAGGAAGACGTCCTCATCGAGTACAACAATGTCGCCGGTGGCGACAAGAGTCACGAGAAAGATGGCGGCGAACCGCCGTCTTCGCAGACGGACAAAATTCCGCCGCCGGCAGCAGACGACGCGAGGAAAGCAGACGATGACGCGAACACCAAGGAGGAGGTTGAAGAGGAAAGAGATCTGGCTCGTCTGGTGCGTCTTGTGGCGAGGGTGACGCCGCTGCTCAACAACGACGTCTTGCCGCAGCTTTGGACGTGGTGAGTGAACGATGGATGAAGTCGCGTGCGCGCTTGTGTATAGTGAAAGATGAGCGGACGCTTGCCAACTTTCTGTGTGCTCGTTCTAAGCGCAGTTTTTGCGCCCTGTGCCTTTCGCCAAGTTTCGCTCATCCACGTGGCGCTGGTGTCTAGCGGAACCGGAAGTTCAAAGACCTAGAGGAGGAGTTAAGAACGTATGGTTATAGTTGTGTTAGTGTAGTGCTGGACGCTACCTACCGTGCCATAAGTGTATGGATTCAGCGTTCTGGGAACACCGGGGCCTGGTTTCGGAGTTGCTACTCTGCAGCTCTTCGTTGCGTTTGCCTTGTTCTTTCTGCGTGATTGGAACCACTGACAACTCGCGCCATATTTCTTGGTGCCGTGAAACTTGAGACAGCTTTGGTTGCACGCGCCAGATGTCACAGTCGCTACCAGGAATCTGGGACAGCTGTTGAATGCAGTGCTATATGGCTGAACCAAAGCTGTCAATTGAACGCTGACCGCAGCTCCTGCCTGCTATGGACCGCGCACATTTTGGCTACGCTCTAAACAGAAAGGAGTAAGAAGGGAGTAAGCTGTTCTCCAGTGCACACCCTTTTGCAAGACGGTGTACGCTAGAGGACAGCTTACTCTCTTTTTAATCCCATATAGGTGTATTTGGGTTTAGAGTGTAATAAACAGTTCATAAATGAGTGGAGAGGAGGAGGGGAGGAGGTTCCGTGACGTCACGTAGAGCGCACATGTGCGCCACGGCTGAGGGATGAGGAAGAGTCAAAGTACCGGCGAAGAATTGGAAAAAAAATTAATCGGAATTGAAATTGGGTGCGGCCTGATCTCGGTGACCAGAACCGACAACGCACTCCCTCACCAGAACAGGATTTGGCCACCCTGGAGTAGTACTTGGCCACAACCTTCTATAAACAAGCCAATTAACCCTCGACCCTCAGTCCCCAGCGGCTGCGGAGCAACTGACCATGGCGGCGGTCAGACCTGTGACGCAGCGGAAGGTGCTAAGAATCTCTGGCTCCGGACAGGCCGCCATTGGAATCTGAACCTGGCAGCGTTTAGCGCTAGAACCTTATCTAGCACGAAAAGGGCTCAGCTTAAGTTAAGGACAACGCAGGGAGCCATGGAAAGAAAAATGATAGGTGTAAAGTTAACAGACCGGAAGCGGGCAGAGTGGGTGAGGGAACAAACGCGGGTTAATGACATGCTAGTCGAAATCAAGAGGAAGAAATGGGCTTGGGCAGGGCATGTAATGCGAAGGCAAGATAACCGCTGGTACTTAAGGATAACGGAGTGTATTCCAGGAGAAGGCAAGCCTAGCATGGGGCGGCAGAAGGTTAGGTGGGCGTATAAGATTAAGAAATTTGCAGACATAGGGTGGGCGCAGATGGCAAAGGACAGGGTTAATTGTAGAGACATGGGAGAGGCCTTTGCCCTGCAGTAGGTGTAGTCAGACTGATGATGATGATGATGATGATGAAATTTGAATGGCAGTTGAAAAAATTGTAATTAGGAGAATTGCAATTGGAATTTGAAATAGAACTTGAAGAATTGGAATATCAGTCAGAATTGGAAAGCATGTAATGAAATAATTTCGTGAAAGCGAAACTTAAATTGTCATCACTATTGAACTTTATCATCATTCTGGGGTGCTTTAATTACCTGCGTGCGGTGCACGTGGTGTCGACGTCACGACGCTCTCGACCAGTGGGGAACTATCGTCCCACAGACACCGAGAGACCGAGAAACCGGATCGAACCGGTTTTACGCAGCGCCTCGCCGGTGGAGCTGAGCCCAGGCTTCTCGGAGCTGCAGCGGATCAAGCGCGAGCTGGACGACTTCCTGGAGCGGCAGATCGCCGAGCACGAGCCCAGCCTGGACGAGTCCCGCTTAAGGGACTACATGGACGTCTACCTGGACGAGCGCCGCAGGGCCATGGAGGAAGGGACGCTGCACAAGAGCACCTTCACCAGTACGTCTCGCTTTTTTTAAAAACGAAACCTCTCTCCTCCTCCTCCTCCTCCTCCTCCTCCTCCTCCTCCTCCTCCTCATCATCATCCTCCTCCTCATCATCATCATCATCATCATCATCATCAGTCTGACCACGTCCACTGCAGGGCAAAGGCCTCTCCCATGTCTCCCCAATTAACCCTGTGCTTTGCCAGCTGCGCACACCCTATACCTGCAAATTTCTTAATCTCATCCGCCCACCTAACCTTCTGCCGCCCCCAGCTACGCTTGCCTTCTCTTGGAATCCACTCCGTTACCCTTAAGGACCAGCGGTTATCTTGCCTTCGCATTACATGAGCCCTGCCCAAGCCCATTTCTTCCTCTTGATTTCGACTAGGATGTCATTAACCCGCGTTTGTTCCCTCTCCCACCCTGCCCTTTACTGCTCCCTTCCATAGCTTGATCGGCGTGTTTTGTCATACGTACGTGACTGTCATGACGTCACTACGCTCCAGCTGCGCCGTGCTGCCGTCGTTGCCGCGCTCGTGTTGCAGCGCTTGAGTCATAGCCTTCAATCGCTACAGACTCTTCGGTTAGTTCCTAATTAATTAATTAATGTAATTGAATTAATGCAATTGTCAAGTCACGTGCTAACTTGCGACAGTGGTTCGCACCGATGACATATGCACCTTCAGTGGCGTGCTTTAAGGCGCGGCTGAGGTGTCCACCGAGATGCCGGGATCTGAGAGCTACTGCGTCCTTTCTCCTCCTAGAACACATGCTTTCGCATTCCTCCACGTAAGCAGACTTATGTGCCCTCAGAATTTTCGCCCTGCCTTGACGAGGGATTATCTCGAATGTAGAGCGTTCCATAGCAGGATACAAGTCAAGAAAAAAGTGTATTTTCCCCGTCAAAGGAACACCTTCCTGAAGGCTGTGCGCTAAACAAAAAACGTTCACAGGAAAACAAGGAGGACAGACGACAGGAAAGAAGCGCTTCTTTCCTGTCGTCTGCCCTCCTTTTTTTTCCCTGTGAACGTATTTTTTAGCGCACAGCCTTCAGAAATGAATGTGTACCAACTAGCCTGTCAGAAAGTCTTACTAAATCACAGGAACACCTTCCAGCCAATGGCGTCGGCTGACTCTCATGATCCTGCTAGCGTGAGCAGTGGGACAGTGCAGCGGGTGGCGTGACAGTGCAGCGAAGGGACTATCCCCCACAATGCAGAGAGGGGACTGTTCCCTTTCATCTACCACTCTATGCATTGTCTGCTAGCAGTGTCATGAGAATCGACCGACGCCATTGGCTGGAAGGGAGTCCTTTGGCGGGGAAAAGCCCATTTTTTCTAGAGTTGTATCCGGATATAGCTGTCTAAACCTCGTTGTCATGGCCCCGCCCTCAGGCCTTCATCTTCTCCTTACGCACCTGTCGACTGGTTCCAACTGGACCACTATCACTGCCGCGTCCAGACAGATGGGCGTTGGTAGATAGAAATTCAAAAGAAAAGATTGACTGAATAGCAACCGAAGCGATGACGCCGGCTGCTGCAGCCATATATCGATACCCCACTACCCCTGTCATATGGTATCTTGGTCGTAGAAGCTTATGAGGAAGCCATTGCTCATGAATTGTTAGCTTGCAATTAGTGCGGCATGAACAACAGCAGTAAAGTGCAGAAAGAACTTGAAGCGATTTTTTGGCCTCATCCCGAGTATTCCAAAGGACCCCCAAATTTCGTATATAGGCCTACCCAATGGGAATTGATTAAAGTGCATTAAGGGAGATTAGTGGTTGGATTAAAGACAGCAGAGTTGGTCAGGTTAGTAAAATCCCGTATGGTAATCCAATGGAAATCACTCGATTGCCAGTCGTCAGATTTTCAAATTTGGCGGTGCTGATAACGTGACGACCCTCTCGACCAATCAGGGAATTTCGTTACGGAGAAACCGGGTGATTTTTGCAAGGTGACAACCTAAATACGATCTCATTAAAAGGAGTGAGACGAAAAATGATTGGTTATCAGGAACGGAAAGGCGTGGTAGATGTCTCACATCTCGGTGGACAACTCAACCGCGCCTTGAGGGAAGGGAAGAAGGTGGAAGTGAAAGAATAATAATAATAATGGGTTTTTGGGGAAAGGAAATGGCGCAGTATCTGTCTCATATATCTTTGGACACCTGAACCGCGCCGTAAGGGAAGGGATAAGGGAGGGAGTGAAAGAAGAAAGGAAGAAAGGGGTGCCGTAGTGGAGGGCTCCGGAATAATTTCGACCACCTGGGGAACTTTAACGTGCACTGACATCGCACAGCACACGGGCGCCTTAGCGTTTTCCCTCCATAAAAACGCAGCCGCCGCGGTCGGGTTCGAACCCGGGAAGTGAAAGAGGAAAAAGAGAAAGAGGTGCCGTAGTGGAGGGCACCGTAAGAATTAGCTGGGTGCCCACTCGGGTTCGAACCCGACCGCGCCGGCCGCGTTTCGATGGAGGCGATACGCTAAGGCGCCCGTGTGCTGTGCGATGTCAGTGCACGTTAAAGATCCCCAGATGGTCGAAATTATTCCGAAGCCCACCACTACGGCACCTCTTTCTTCCTTTCTTCTTTCACTCCTTCCTTTATCCGTTCCCTTACGGCGCGGTTCAGGTGTCCGCAGATATGTGAGAGATACTGCGTCATTTCCGTTCCCCAAAAACGAAATTTTCAATTTTCAATTTTTACAACCTAAATAGATCCGGAGTTCCCGGGTGCGAACCCGACCGCGACGGCTGCGTTTTTATGGAGGAAAAACGCTAAGGCGCCCGTGTGCTGTGCGATGTCAGTGCACGTTAAAGATCTCCTGGTGGTCGAAATTATTCCGGAGCCCTCCACTACGGCACCTCTCTCTTCCTTTCTTCTTTCACTCCCTCCCTTATCCCTTCCCTAACGGCGAGGTTCAGGTGTACAACGATATATGAGACAGATACTGCGCCATTTCCTTTCCCCAAAAACCAATTATAATTATTATATAACCTAAATACTCTCTCATTAAATGGGGCGAGGTGAAAAATGATTGGTTATCAGGAAAGGAAAGGCGTGGTAACTGTCTCACGCACCTCGGTGGACACCTGAACCGCGCCGTGAGGGAAAAGAAGAAAGTGGGAGTGCAAGAGGAAACAGAAAATAGGCGCCGTAGTGGAGGGTTCCATAAGAATTAGCTGGGTGCCCATCCCGAGCACGACAATTACTGCGAGTCCTTTCCTTTCCTCACCATCTGCATTCTTTGGGGGGAGTAGACGCGCTGTAAAGCATGAGAAAAGAAAGGGTGGCATTGCAAGGCTCCAACCCACGTGTCCACCCTGAATGGCGCAGTAACTGCACCTTTCCTTTCTTACAAACGGGCCTTTCTTCAGCGTCAGCCGTCAGGAGCGGTCGAAATCTGCTATAGTTTTCGCGGCCTTTCCCGAGCCAAAAGCGATGAAATGCTTAGGGTGTTTAAAAGGCGTGCGCCGTTTGCTGTGCACGACATGAAATCTTGCTCAATCAAGCGTTTCTTCGTGCACAGTGCTATGATTTGGCTCTGAAAGTTGCGGGGACTAGTGCTATCAATGGCGTTTCCTTGGGGGACCTGTAGGAGAGGATTGCAGGAAGGCGGCTGGCCTCAATGGCGGAACATTTTTCTCTTGGTATGCCTTAGGACTTGTATGGTACCTCTTTAATTGGCTCGACTTACATGCTTAGCGCCACGTCTACTTGTGAATGTCAATGAGTTTCACTCTTCAGCAACTTGTCGGGAAAAAAAGAAAGGAAGAGAAAGGTGCCGTAGTGGAGGTCTCCGTAATAATTTCGATTACAGGTGCCGTAGTGGAGGGCTCCGTAATAATGAATTTGGGGCTGACACGCCGCCCCGCCGCGGTGGCTCAGTGGTTAGGGCACTCGACTACTGATCCGGAGTTCCCGGGTTCGAACCCGACCGCGGCGGCTGCGTTTTTATGGAGGAAAAACGCTAAGCGCCCGTGTGCTGTGCGATGTCAGTGCACGTTAAAGATCCCCAGGTGGTCGAAATTATTCCGGAGCCCTCCACTACGGCACCTCTTCTTCATTTCTTCTTTATTCCCTCCTTTATCCCTTCCCTTACGGCGCGGTTCAGGTGTCCAACGATATATGAGACAGATACTGCGTGATTTCCTTTTTCCCCCCAAAAAAACAATTATTATTATTGACACGGCGAGGTTTGTTTCATTTCATTTATTGTTTACTGAGGACGCATTGGTTTTTAACGGTGGATTGCGGTAAAAGCATCGGTATAAAATATGCAGTAGATAAAAAGATAAGTTGGCTCTTGAGGGCCTTACGTGCTGTGAATGCGAAAGCAGCCTTCGACCTAAAGGCCTTAATCATAAAGGCATTTGACCTAAAGCTCTTTACCACAAAGGCCTTTGACTTAAAGGCCTTAAACCCGAAGGTATTTACCCTGAAGGCATTTACCTTGAAAGCCTTGATGCTAAAAGCCGTTGACCTAAAGGCTTTTATCATTGCCATTGTCATTAATGATCCTCATCATTATTTAGTAACGTCCTTTATCATTCCAAAATTATCACTATCACTAAATATTACTATAACTATCACTAACTTCTACTGTCTCGTCTAATGTCTTTGCTTCATTGCTTCTGATCACTCGTTACTCTTATGGTCTAGTGCTGACGGCATGCGAGACCATGGGGACGTCATGAGGTTTCGGTACCATTTTTCTTGGTCAATGGCGCCGGGTTTAGTTGCTGATGCGCGATATAATGCTTTCGCATTAAAACTAAAGAACACAGCAGGCATGGCAATGACAATATCAGAATCCACAGAGGATCGTACCCAGATATTCTGGACAAGCACATTTTTCAACGGGAACTTCTTTATGAACGCAGATTTCTCGCCTATCGTAAGATTTCTTTATTGCCATCAATACACCCGCGGATATCCCCTCGGGAGGCCTGTAGTTTTTTTTTCTTCCTTTGCGTTTTTGCCATCATCAAGAACGTTCCCCATTGGTTTTCTATTGCAGCCTTAACTACTCGATGCGAGTGAAGGAAAGGTTTTACTACCCACCGGAGTATGGAACCATTACCCTCCACATTTCCATACGATTATCCTAAATATTTCACAGTTGTCTCACAATTAAAATTGATGTCCAGGAATCCTGGACCTGAGTAGAACACTATGGAAACACTGAGCGGAAACACGCGCGTAGCTGCGGCCACGCTATCGCCGCAGCTACGCTCTAAACAAGAATACGCCTAAAGGGGAGTAAAAACGTAGTAAACTTCCCTTTTTACTCCTTTCTGTTTCGATCGTCTCTGCTACCAAACCCACGCCGCTCTCTCCTTGTCCGTGCGGTCGCTTGAAGGGCGCCACTTGCCTCTTTCTCCACCCATAGAAGCGAGCGACTGATCCCTTGTGGACTGTGTGCGCATGCGCAGTCCACCGGCTCAAGACCATCTGCGTGGACCTGCTGGTGTCGGGCACGGCTAGCAGCGTGGCTCAGCTGTGCTGGGCGCTGAAGCTGCTGGCGCGTCACCCGCACTGCCAGCGCCGTTGCCAGGAGGAGATGGACGCCGTGCTGGGCTGCGCCGACCAGCTGGGCTCTGTGTTCAGCAAGGACAACCTGCCCTTCACCGAGGCGTGCCTGCTCGAGTGCGCCCGCTTCGCCAGCGTCCACACGGTGGCCGCGCCCAGGACCAACCTCGGTGAGCCCGCTGACTGGCCGCGCGAGGATTGCGAAGAAATTGTGTATTCCTGCATACAGCTATACACACTCTAAACAGGAAGAAGTAAAGAGGGCTAAGCTGTCCTCTATAGCATTCCGCTTTATAACAGGAAGCGCTCCAGAGGACACCTTACTCCGTTTATACTCCCATATAGGCGTATTCGTGTTTAGAGTGTAGGAATCAAGCTAGCTTAATAAGCTATCAAGCTAGCGGTATATTGATAGCAAGCTACAGACTGTATAGCTAAGACCAGCTATACAGGTAGTCGATATCAAGAGCAAGAAGTGGGCGTGGGCGGGGCATGTAATGCGAAGGCAAGATAACCGCTGCTCCTTAAGGGTAATGGAGTGGATTCCAAGAGAAGGCAAGCATAGCAGGGGGGGGGGGCGGGGGGAGGGCAAGTTAGGTGGGCGGGTGAGATTAAGAAGTTTGCAGGAACACGGTGGCCGCAGCTTGCAAAGGGCAGGGTTAATGGAGAGACATGCAAAAGGCCTTTGCTCTGCAGTGGATGCAGTCAGGCTCATGATGATGATGATGATGATACAGCTTTACACAGCTTTGCTGAATCCCAAGCTGCAAATAAGACGAAGAAACGGCAATCAAGAGGGCATGTAATGCAAAGGAAATATAACCGATGGTTCCATAGGGTAACACAGTAGATGTCAAGAGAAGGGCAACGTATACCGGAGACGGGGCGACCGCAGCTGACGCAGGGCAGGGTTGTCGAGAGGTTTCAGAGGTTTTGCCCTCCAGCGCACGTAGTTAGGCTGCTGACGATAATGATGATGGAGGAACATGGAGCATGGTATGGAGCTGGGACAATATGTTTCCTTGTGAGCAGTATAGTGCAGAGCTCGGAGACGTAGGGATGGACAAGACGCTGTATGCGGTTCGGCTCTCTGTCCTCCGGAGAGAAATGGGAAATGACGCCACTGGACAATTGTGAGGATTATATTTCGTAAGAAACGATCTAGGCCCAGCACGCTTCACATTATGCGCTGCTCTGCTCGAGATCTTGTGGTCATGGGCTGTCTCGGTTCATGAGCAGCGTTGGGCCAACGTTGGCCCCTGGTACGGTGGCAGGAAGTAGAGCAAGAATATGACTTTTGACCATGGGCCTGGGCAGGGCATGTAATGCGAAGGCAAGAGAACCGATGGTCCTCAACGGTAACGGATTCCAAAAGAAGGCAAGCGTAGCAGGCGGGACACAATGTTAGCCTGGGAGAATGATATTGGGCAGTTTGCGGGGATAGGGTGGCCGCGGCTGGCACAGGACCGGTGTTAACAATAGTGAAAACAGCGCTAAAGAAGAAGCCGGAAGGCGAAACGAGGAAGTGACAGGAAAGAGCGCTGACTGACAACTGAATTTATTGAGCGAAACTCGCGCAATATATAGGAAGGCAGTGGCAAAGATAGTCAGATGCAGTCAACGTCACATGATGCAAAGAGCCAAAAAGCGATAAAAAACAAAACAAGGTGATAAAGCCAACAGTGAACTGAATCTCAAAAGGGGTGGTAACAAAAAGGAAACTACACTCAATGACTATACACAGTTAATGTCACATGGTGTAAAGAGCCATAAAAGCGATAAAACCACAACAGGGTGAAAAGGCTAAAAGTCCGCAGAAACTCAAAGGGATGGTAATAAAAAAAAATACATGTTGACTTAAACAGTTCCTCGTTTCGCCTTCTGGCTTCTTCTTTAGCGCTGTTTTCACTATTGTCAGAATGGACCAACTAGCCCAGCAAAAAGTTCTGCTAGACCGGTGTTAATTGGAAGGGTATGGGAGGGGCCTTTGTCCTGCAGTAGAGCGTATTCAGGCTGACGGTGATAATGATGATGATGACCTGGTGATGGCCTTTAGCGAGGACCCGGAGCCTCCTCTCTCCGTGACTCAGCCTCTGTTTTGTTCCGTCCATAATGCGTAGATGCAGGGCGTGCCAAAACGAGGCACACCAGTAATAGACTTTATTTTGTTGTTATTCTTTGGTTTTTTTTTTCAAGACAGTACTTTGCGTATTCTCTCGTTCTTTTAGAGGACAAGTGTTGAAATGTCCTCTGCAGTGTGAGGGCCGGCCTCACTGTTCTCTCGATGCAAATGAAAAAAGCTGTCGTTGCTTTTCTCGGCGAAAGCGGAGGTCGCGGCGCGCGCTTTAGCCCTGCCGTAGCAGCCTTGAAGGGGAGGGGAATCCTCCCAAGAACAGAGACGGCATTTTGCAATGTGCCGTATTCTGCGCGCCAACTAATAGCTGTGTCCTTAGGACGCGAGAACTCATCATTGCGACATTAGGATGACGCTGCCAGAGTGTACTGCTTGCTTATTGCGACAGTCGGCAGCACTGGGAAGTGAGAAAGGCATGAAGAAAGGCGGAAACACTGTCGAAGTAGTTCTCGCACCGCACGACAGGAGGCAGCAGCTGAAAATGAAGAGGATCGGATCTTGAGATGGGAAAAGGTTAAAGACTTTGTTCTTCAATTTCTGCTCAACGACATCGCAAAAGAAAAAAAAAAACTGTCCAGACACAACAACCTGTGCAGCTTTCACAACAGCTGCTACAGAATCACAACTACTTATACTTCTGCTGCAGCTATCAATATCAGTTCTTCGCTTCGGGATAGACAGAAAGCGCAAAATCTATAAGTAGATTTTCGAAAAATTCTTCAGGCAGTTATCGCCGAAGAACGACACTTCTGAACGGAGTAAAATTGGGTGAAGTTGCAGTTATACTCCTTGTTTTTGTGACCGAAGTATTATGGCGGTTTCTGCTTACGCCGAGTTCAGGGGTAGTTCTTTTAGTGAACTGGAGTTTAATCGGCGCGTAAGCGTTTTAAAAAGTCCCACGTGAGCTAATTTTTGCTTACGGTGCATATCATGCACTCGCTCGCATGTCTGCACACCCGAACGAAGATTCTTTGGCCAGACGTTTATACTATATCTTCCACTCGTTAACGCTCGAACTCGGCTGGTTAAGCTGGTACGTGCCACGAATGTACCAGCGGCTGCAAGCTAACACGGAAGTGAAGACCTCGCCAAGAAAAACTGGCCTTGATAAAGCGAAGCACGGGGTTAACCACGAGGGAACACAGGGCAGTCTCCGCACGCGTTCTGAATCCCGTCGGCTCTGTTCGAAGACACATCACCCCACAGATAGCTATACACGCTATGCCCTTCTTGTTATGTATAAAGGTACTTTAAAAGCAGGGGAGATAAGGACCGGGCATCAACTCTGCATAAAAAATGGAAGGGGATTAAAGAAGAGCATTTAGTGTGGAGACAGATAAGGTTTTTTCTTTTCTTTTTAGATTAATAGCATTAGTGTCTATATATTCCGAAAAAAAATGGCGCCATGTGTGCCGAAATTTGCTGATTGGTCGAGAGAGGTCACGTGATCTTGTGGCGCCGTCAGGACCCGCCCACCGGGCCAGGTGGAAACCGGCCCGCTGGATCGTGAGCAACCTGCCCACTATGGCGTAGGGTAGCAAACCGATTATGCGATCTTCCGGCTAACCTCCCTCCTTCTCCTCCTCTGTGGCATGTGGGAATTAAATTAATGATTGGTAGAGGCCGCCACCGTCTGGAAGACGTTGAAGTAACGAGCGTCAACTGTTTCGTTTACTAGATGAAGAAGGCGAAGAAGAACGCGCCGCTCGTCTCGATTGGATTGGAAAACATTTAATTCCTCAGAAAAGGCAGAATGCAGACGATCCGTGCTAGGTGGCTATCAGTCCACGGCTGACAGCGACCTGGGTAGCCCATTCAATGACCCGGGTTTGAACTCCCAAGTCTGAGCTGACCAACACGGCCTCCCACTGCTCGAGAGTAGGAACCTGTATTAGAGATTTCGGGGGCGGCTCCTCTTTACAATTCCACAATAGGTGACAATAAGTGGCTAAATCACCACATAATGTACATGCAGGGTCGCATTCACCGGGGTAGAATTTTGACAACAGGTAAGGCGCCATGAAGGATCGCGTCTGGAGTCGCCTCCAAGTGGTCTCCTGCTCCTTATTAAAGGCTTTGTCTGCAGGAGGGAATATCCTCCTTTCAAGTTTAAAATGATTAGTAATATCGTGAAAAGATGATAGGCCGTCCTTTGAAAAACTCTCAACAACGACAGCGCCCCCTGCTCGGCTGACGAATCCTCGAGCTGTTATGTGTGCCGCTTCGTTACCAGGGTTCCCCGAGTGAGCCGGGACCCATATCAATTCAATAATTCTGTCTAAGTCTTTGGTGTGACCCAATATGCTCATTGCTGCCTGAGAAATTGTGCCCCTCGCATAATTGCGTATGGCAAATTTAGAGTCGCTGAGTATGGTAGTAGCTTCTGTGTTAATGATAGCAAGGGCGATTGTCGCCTCTTCTGCCGTTTCCGAGGATTTCGTTATGGTAGTGCCGGAGACTATCAGTCTACCTTGCGTATCCACCGCCGTTAGTGCGAACGCTTGTTTCTGGGGATATTCTGCGGCATCTACATATACTGCATGTTCATCTTGGTTGTATATGTTGTGTAGAGCTTTTACCCTAGCCCTTCTTCTCCCCTCGTGGTGAGCAGGATGCATATTCTTAGCTAGTGGCTTAACTCTTATTACCTTAGCGATGCGTTTAGGTATCTGTGTTTTGGTATCTTGGGGTGGCAACTGTATGCCTAGTCCTAAACGATCAAGTATGGTTCTTCCTGCTTTGGTGCGGGAAAGCCGGCCTCTCTGCATTGTTAAGTGTGCCTCTGTAAGCTCGTCTAAGGTGTTGTGTACTCCCAAGCCCAGAAACCTTTCGGTGGAGGTACAGTTCGGTAGCTCTAATGCTACCTTCTATGCTGTTCTAATCATAGACTCTACTTTGGCTTTTTCACTACTGTCTAATTTTAAGTATGTCTAATTTTAAATTAGCAGCCATCCCGGGGCTGCAACACACATTCTACGCAGATGATATCACTTTATGGACCACAACTGGCAGCGATGGTCAGATAGAGGACACCGCTCGTCTCGAGAAACGGAATGTAATACGCTTTGAAACGGGGTGGATTGCCACTATGCTCGGCTACGCGTGCGCGCACGCCGCCTAGCGGAACGATCGCCACCTAGCGCCATCTATCAGAGAAATTACGATGCACGTCTACCCATTGTGGAATTGCACCTCCTTAAGATACGTCCCTAACGGAATTTGCTTCGTTGGGGGGGTCAAGGTGGGCCTAGAATTCGGCTTGCGGTGCGATATGGTAACGCTTCAATTAGTAATTGCATGTATACAATGCTTACCTATTATTTAATTTTGGTTTTATTTCTATACCACAACCAATAGGTTTTATTTGCCTACCAAATTCGGTATACAACTGTCCACGGATGGGTGCCCGTTGTTGTCGGAGTATATACAGCGGAACGAATGTGCGCATGTATAGCAGCCCCGTAATGGGATAGCTTTCCTGCCCGTTTTAAGACATTTTTTGGTGAGGGGGAGGGGGAATCTATCCACCATATTGGGCCGTGACGTCATCATTGGCACGCGGCAGGTGGTTGTTTCTACAATGGCATTGTAGATGGGCGCTTCAAGTCTCAATGCGAGATGCGCTGTTTTCTAGTTGCAGCCACAGATGACGCTTTGATCTCAGGGTGGTAGGAGACCTCACGAAATCTCCAAATGTGGTGGGTAGTTGCTGGGACAGATGGCGCCGTGATCAACGGTGTTAGCAGACCACACGAAATCTCGAAACGTGATGAGTAAGAGCTAACATAAAAACGCTAAGGCGCCCGTGTGCTGTGCGATGTCAGTGCACGTTAAAGATCCCCAGGTGGTCGAAATTATTCCGGAGCCCTCCACTACGGCACCTCTTCTTCCTTTCTTCTTTCACTCCCTCCTTTATCCCTTCCCTTACGGCGCGGTTCAGGTGTCCAACGATATATGAGACAGATACTGCGCCATTTCCTTTCCACCAAAAACCAATTATTATTATTAAGAGCTAACGCTCTTGAAACACTGTGTGTGGCGCATATGCACTCAGTCCAATCTCAATCTCATCTGATGACTCAGCTGTGTGATCAAAGGGGGCCGGTTGTGTGCTGAAGAGTGTCTCAGGAGGAACCCCTAAATGCGTAAGGCACCGTGGCATCGTACATAAAGGCTAAAGTAGCAACAACAGGAAGAAAGCATAGAGAGAAGAAATTAGAAAAAGAAAAGAGGGGACATAGTAAAGGGGATGGGAAAGACGCAAGGAAAGGAGAAGGAAGGGGTTTGCAATGCACAGACGTGCAATTAAAGAAAAAACAGCACACTGATCCTGGTTTCCACGGATGCTCACATTTGTGAACGTATGTATACACTCACGCGCACTGTTCAGTTGCGCCAGGTTTAATGTGACTGAAACACACACACACACGCGCGCGCACACACACACCCACCCAGAGAAATAGGCATAGAGAGAAAGAGAGAGACATAATACTGACACACGCACGCACACACACATATATAGATAGACACACACACACAGAGGGATCGACACGCATATCCGTGATGACTATCTTTTCTTTCCCACAGTTCAAGGCCTGTGCACGCAGTCGGCGGCGAGCACCCGTGATTCCCAGAACGAGGTGCAAAATTAATGTCGACATCGCCGCGGCGTCCCGCGTGGGGGGGCCTTGCGCTTCTGATTATCCATTCCGCGGCTATCCCACGCTCAGCCCTTCTCCCCGGAGACCTTGGCCGCGGAGACAATAGCCGGCTCCGCTTTTGTTTGATTCTTCGCTACCCGCACAAACCCGCTTCATTTCCGCGTTTGAACTTTCCCGCTCTCTCTATCTCTCTGGTGCAGAGAGGCTCACGCATGCATACGTTGTTCCAGCACGTTCTTCTCCCACACGCGACCTGAATACGTGTGCCCTGTGAAGCGAGGAAGGCATACGCTTCGTCTCGAAGATTACTTTGTGTGCGTGGTGTGTGTACATCGGCCAACGACGCAGAAAGAGGCGCTTACCGTCTCTACCCTTGGCGTTTGTTGTCGACCCAGAGAAAGGCACTGCTTCGTGCTTGAAAAGACGTGACCAGGCGACTCTGTTGTTCTGAGAACGTATTACGTACTTCTGTGATTGGTGCAATAGTGAGGCACACTGATGACAGCGAGTTCTTGGTTATTTTGTTATTTTTAAAGGTAGTGTTAGAATCCTGATCAGAAAAAAAATGTCTCGTCGGTCATAAAATGCGCCCATTAGGCGGAGGGAAGTGACCTCATCAGACCGAATAATTGCCATTGGTTAGAGGAAAGTGACGCAGACAGACCCGACAATTCCCATTGGATGGATTGATGTGACGTCACCGGACCGGAAGGGACAACTATGCTTTCTTGACGCCACCTCGAGACACTTGCAGGGAAACCTCCAACTACTTGCGAGATGAACCGAAGGAATGTCTGGTTGTGTGCAGACAGACGTGTGGGGGTCCGCGAACACCGAATGACGCCAGGCATCAACAGCCTCTATTGTTATTGCATTGCCAACACATTACGTAATTATTCTTGTTTTCTGCATACGCGCAAAAAAAAAAAAGAGGAATAGTGAACACTGGCGACCGGCACAGGATGTGTAAAGAACGGTCCGACACCATAAACGGGGTTTTAAGCGCACGGTCTGGCACGTGTTCCGTTGTAGGAAGGTCAGTTTCGTATTAGGGGGAGGTGTGCCCCAAATAACTTCGGGTACGAAGCACGGTGAAAAGGATAGTTTGTACTAGCTGAAAAAAAAAGAAGCAAGCAAAAAAGCTTAGAAACGTTCACAGCTGGAGTTAATTGCAGTCCTCTGATTCCGCGAACGGACAGCCATTACCGGAGCGTGCTTCTGAAAGGTACAAAGAGGGGCTGGGGAAGGAGACCACTTAGAGCGACGGGTTTGGTTCCAGGAAACGCGCTTCTCCCAAGTACTTTCAATGCGGTCGGTGAAGCCCACCTCCTCCTAACTGGAGGGCGTTGGCAGCACACTGGCCGATGATTTACTGATTTGCTATTCTACTGCACTCTATGTCGGAGTAAGAAGGGCCACATTGTAGCATCATCACTTGGTCCCTTTGTGGTAATGCGGTAGCATTAAAAACCCGGCCAAAATGCGTTGTTGGTCATAAAATTGTCCCATTGGCTGGAGGTAAGTGACGTCACCAGACAGGAAGTGACGTCACTCCTGGTAATGGTATCAACAGCTGCTAGTGCCAACCTATTGCCAACGCATAATGAAATAAGGTGTCCCTGTTCATTTCTCTGTTTTTTGCTTTTAAAGGGACTCCGAGGATAAACTGAAGTCTGATTGTATTCGATAGATTACGGTACAGTGACGACATGGACGCTACTTTCACTGAAAACAGACTATATATGTAGAGTCTGTTTTGGCCTTTTTGGTGCGGACTTCACAAGTTCAAATCGAGTGTTTGAATCAAATACAATTTTTCTCAACAATACGTGCGTCCTTTGCTGCTGAAAAAGCATCAGCATACATGCCAAGAAAGAAGATATAATCGATTTTCGCCGTGAACGGAAATTGGGCGTAGTTTTCCTCAGGTTTAGTGTCCCTTTAATGCCCAGAACGTTTATTCGTATGACAGAGTTTATCACGGCTGTGCGCCATATGCAGAGCATATGCCGTATGCAAGTGATATATTCCCCGATTAACGCAAGCCTGAGCGGAAATAGGAGCGGTGCAGCGACTGCAGCTTTTTTTTTTTTACTGGGGGGGAGAGTCACAGACTTTAAAATGAAGTGTCAACCGAAGCCAGTCGTCTCTCTCTTTTGTCTTCGTTTTACTTTACGCTCAGTCGTGTATCACTAAAAACAGCACGTTGCATTGGGGAGCAGAAAAAGTGAAGGCAGCCTTGAATGCGATCACTGTGATGTTGTGCTTCTCCACGCGACATTAATATTATGCGGTGGAGCCATCTCAACTGGCGTTTAGTCATCCATCATTTCAAGGCTACAATTAAAGCAGCAGCCAACGAGGGACAGTACACAGCCAGGAGACACGACAGATCGTTTTAATTGCAATGTGAACCAACAAGCTCAGGTACAGATCATCCTGCTACCAGCGAGGCCCCCCTCCCCAATTGCTGCTGTCATGCAGAGAAGCCAACCTAGCTGGCGTTTAGGCTGCCACCGTTACGAGGCTACTAATGGTTATATGCACTGCTATTGTGCGGTGAAGCCAATCCCAGGTGGTGTTTTGTCTGTCGGCACCATTTTGAGGTTCCCGTTAGCCGCAAGGCACAACTGTCATGCGGCGAAGCCAACCTTGCTGGTGTGGTGTTGAGCGCACGCGTTATGCTTGAGCATAGAACTACGGTTTGAGCGATGAGTACGCAAATGAATGTGCGTACCCCCCCTCCCCCCCCGTTCCTCTTCGTTTCTTGCATGCACTGCAGAAGAGGCGACGGTGTGCGGCTTCCGCATGCCGCCGGGCTGCCGGGTGCTGGCCAACCTGTGGCTGGCGCACAGGGACACCGGCTTCTGGAAGGAGCCGCACCGCTTCGACCCTGCCCGCTTCCTGGCCGAGGACGGCAGACCCGAGAAGAAGGACGCCTTCCTGCCCTTCGGCCTGGGTGCGTAGAGCGCAGTCCGGTGGGACGTCCAGGACTTCAATCAATCAATCAATCAATCAATCAATCAATCAATCAATCAATCAATCAATCAATCAATCGGTTAATCAGTAAGTCATAAATCGATCAATCAATCGGTCAGTCAGTCAGCCATAAATCAATCAATCAATGTGTCAGTCAATCAGTCAGTTATCAGTCAATCAATCGCTCGGTCGGTCAGTCAGTCAGTCAGGCAATCAACCAATCAATCAATCAATCGGCCAGTCAGTCATCAATCAATCAATCGGCCAGTCAATAAGTCATCAATCAATCAATCAATCGGTCAGTCAGTCAGCCATAAATCAATCAATCAATTAATCTGTCAGTCAGTCAGTTATCAGTCAATCAATCGGTCAGTCAGTCATCAATCAATCGGCCAGTCAGTCAGTCAGTCAATCAATCAATCAATCAATCAATCAGTCAATAAAGAAACAAATAAATGAATAAATAAAGATATTTTATTTTGCACAAGCAAAAAGCAGTACAGGAAAGGCACTGAACGGTGCGCAGCGCTCTATGGGTCACTGCGCGTTCACGTGACACAGTTTGATTAGTGGACCCGTCTCATGAAAAGAGCGAGGAGTTGTAGGAGCCTCATCGTGGGAAGCGAGGGGGGGGGGGGGGGGAATGTGCTGTTGGCCATAAAATTGTCCCAATGGTTGGAGGGAAGTGAGGTCACCACCAGCGCGGATAATTCTCATTGGCTGGATAAAAGTGACGCCACCAGACCGGAAGCGACGTCAGTTCTGCTAGAGCCATCAACGGCTTTTAATACTATCGCATTGCAAACACGTAGATAATTAGACGTCCTTGGGAATTTTTATGGAAGAGAATTTTTTTTTCAAAGGTGGGCAAGTTTGCATATATGCATGCTTAAAGCAATACGATAGCAAGGCGGGCGAGTTGGTGATACATATTTGAAAAATTACAGCGCGGAAAACGGGGACTTCAAGGGTAGAAAACACAGGACAAGCGCTGTCCTGTGTTTTCTACCCTTGAAGTCCCCGTTTTCCGCGCTGTAATTTTTCAAATATGCTTAAAGCGACAGCGCCAAAACACGACAAACAGCAGAGAGTCACACAAACTTCCGCGATGTTATTTCAACTCTGTCTCTTGATGTTTTGGGTGCAATACCTTTTTTTTTTTGCTCGTTGCTGTGTCAAGCAAGGGTGCCTGTTAGAGTAAAAATGCCGTATCACGATCGTCTTTATGCCGCTCGGCTGATAGCAATGTCTAGGAGCGACTAAAGCTATAATGCTACGAGGAGAGTCACCCAGCGTCAATTAATTTGTTTTGAATTAGTGTGGGCTTACAGTGGCTAGCGCAACCAGCCTCATGATATAAGGGATACAAGAATTGTCGTGACACCTCGTGGCATTGAGGAAAGGAAGCTGAGGAGAGAAGAAAGCTTGGCGCCAGTCAGCCCAGCCTTCTCAAGCCGTTCCCGTAGCGATTGACAAAACTCGGCTTTTGCGGAGCAAAGCCGTGGGAGAAGCCATGAGATACAGGCTGCGGATATCCTTTCTGCCCCACATGTCATTTTTTAACATGCAGCGAAATTTCAGTGGGCTAATGGTAATCCATTAACCATTAATTAATTCCATTATCCACTAGCCACTCACTTAGCAATGACTGGAGCGCCTCACACCCTGCGGTCTAGTAGGAAGGACGCTCTTATGGAATGTTTAGAAGCAGTCGCTCAAAGTGTTCTAACTTGAACAAGCAGTTACAAAACAGAATCAAGATATCCTACAATTTTGGAAGGTTAGAAGCAGACCGAGGCGTCCCCTGCGCCCCGGGTAGTCAGTAGGAGTGTACCATGACACTTTTTTCTTGATCGGTTATCGAAAATGAAAGGCGCGATAGGTGCCTCACTTTTGGAGGGACACCTAAACCACGCCGTGAGAGAACGGAGGAAGGTTGGAGTGAAAGAAGAAAGAGGTGCCGTAGTGGACGTCTCCGTAAATTATTTCGACCGCCTGAGGATCTTTAACTTGCGATGACATCCCACAGCACGCGGGTGCCTTTTGCATTTCGCCTCCATCGAAACGCGGCCGAGGCGGCCGGGTTTCCCCGGATACTCCAGCTCCATAGCCGAGCGCTCTAACCACTGAGCCACCGTGGCGGGTACTTTTTCTTCCCCCACACCGTAAGCATGATTTGAGCAGCAGCGAGCCTTCCTTCGCACCTTCCCTTCTCTAACAGCGCGGTTGAGGTGTCCATCCAGAAGTGAGACAGTTACTGCGCCTTTCGTTTCACAGGTGCCTTCGTTTTGCAGTGGGTAGCCCAAATGATTATAACGATGATCAAAGAGCCCATGGCATAGCCGGCGTTTAAGTCGCTTCTACAAAGTCTTCTGCGATCACCGCTTGCAGGGAAGCGCGTGTGCATCGGAGAGTCGCTGGCCAAGACGGAGATGTTTGTCTTCGTGACGGAACTGCTGAAGAGGTTCACCCTCACCGTTCCCGAGGAGTTTGCGACGCAGGACCTCAACTTCCGGCCCGCGCAGGGCACACTGAGGCTCGCGGAGCCGTTTCGTCTAGTCGCCACGCCCAAGGTTCTTTCTACTTCTCTGTGAAATACTTGCGTGAAATATATCGTGTATATTCTGGTTGTCTCCGGTTCTTAAAGAACAAGTCTCGTGTCCTTTCTTAATACGCACGCATTGCTCTTTTTATACCTTTAGTCGTCACGCGACAGATGTATTTTTTATTCTCGACAATTTGTGATTTAAATGCGTACTGAGAGTCAATAAAGGAGCGAGCTCCACGACTGCCAGAGGAGGATCGCACTCCAGTCGATAGAAGTTAAATTCGTGTTGTTGTTTTTTCGTATTTGCACGTTTTTGCAGGCAGGGGGTTTTCTTGGTTCTGTGTCCAGGTATTCTGCTGATAAGATTATTTCTTTATGAGATATGATTCGACTGTCATCATATCGCCTTGCCTGGCTTTGCGAAATCAACCTGGTAATCTGCTCCTCAGTAGGTTGTATGTGCAGTTGCTTTCGTCTGCCTTCGCTTTTGCGCAGGTTGACCTTTGCGCGCATCTCTACACCGCATACCGTATCTGGTGAATGAAAAAGCATGCGGTACATTTAATCGTATACTTCTGCTCTAAAAGCACCTTTGATATGCATAAAACGAAATACTTCAGACCGTCGTTCCGACCGTAATTCGAAATGGGCGGCAGCGAATAGTTGTAACGTGGCGCCCCCTTCGTTACATTACAGAAAGCTTTGCGCTAGTTGACATATTTTCCAGTGGCTGGCGCAGCGGTCGGCAGTTGCACAAAACAAAGCGAAACAAAAACTGAAAGACACCTGTAGGCAAGGCTCGAGGCGCGTTTGTAGCGGGAACACGAACACGACTTGAGCGCGAAGAGAAGCCTGGCCTTTCCGCGAACAAAACAGGCTCCGTGCGGGGCACCGGCATCCGTGCACGTCTCTCGGGTTGTTCGGCCGCGCAGGCCGGTGCTGTGGTGTCGATAGCGGGGCCCGGAGGAAAAAAAAGCCGGCTCTAGCGCTGCTCCGAAAGCAGTGTGCACTTTTTTTTCCCGTGGTGGCCGTGCATCTGAGCGGCAGTAGCCGACGACATCGTGCGACCGAAGAACGTCGGCGACGCGACGTTGGCAACCGGAGTTGGTTGCGAAAACCTCTTTGGATACGAATGACACGCGGCCGCCGGGGCTGCGGTGTGGTGGTGCTTTGGTGTCCCCCTCTCGCCGAGGCCCGCTTGGCGGCTGTCTGCGAGCACCGGCCGACGCGTCGCTCCGTGAAGGTGGCGTCTGCTAGGCCTAAAAGTTCAACTTGACCGCCCGGTAAGTTTTGCGGTTTACTTTTTTGCGCCGCGTTCGAACGCTCGACGCTGCTGCATGCTGCCGGTTATTTCGACGTGTCCGGCCCCGACTACGAGCCCCGAGATAAGGTCGCTTGGTAGCGCGAAGCGGTTGCCGTTGGTGATAACGCGAGCAACGATCGGGCGCCGGCGCGGCGGCTCCTGTTTTGACAAGTGACCATCTTGGGGAGGGGAGACGTTTCGGAACTGCTCCCGCGAAGAAGATGGCTGCTAAAAGTTTGCATACTGCTCCTTGGCACGGATTTTAACGTCGCGCATAACTATTCCGACGCGTAATGCTCGTCTTGTAGTAATCAACGAAGTATTCTAGTGCTCTGGTAGCACCCGTCGATCCACGTTGAAGAGCAGCCGAAACGTCCTTGGTCGTCTGCAGGCTCCGTTTGAAATCTCAAGCAGTTGCGGTAGTAGTTTAAGTGGGAACGCGGACTTCGCTCCAAATGCTCTTAGTACTCGTCTGCTGGCTGCCAGGACTAGTACGGCATTATCGTTCAGGAGCGTGCTCGGGAGTGCAGGAATCCGCCGCGATGTCATGGCATCCCAGCGTTCGTGCCCCCTTGTACGTACGCGTAGATCAATACGGGAGGCCTGTGCTCGGCGCGATGCGCCAGAGTATTTACAGATTGATCCGCCAGCTTCAGAGCAGTGGTGTCAGCGACAAACGAATCGCGCGTGTCCAGAGGTTGGTTGGCTGAGTGAAGTTTCCGCTTTGCTAGCGAGTGCTCGAAACCCCACCGTTCCGCACGGTTTTCTTTTTCCAAGAACGGCGGAGACGTGCCTTGCCGTCGAGGCTTTCGATCACCCGCATTCTTTGTCGGAACTGGTTGTTGCTCGTTAAGATAAGACGTTTTCCGTTTCGTTCTGTATGTTCGCGTTGGCCTTTCCGTGGGCGCTTTTCCTCTAGTTTCGGACAGCGGTGTGGTATACGTTTCGCATGCATTCGATGGGCTGGTTTACGAAGATCTTTTCTGCCTCCCGAAACGGGGCTTTTTGCAGCGGGTTCGGCGTGAAATAGCGTGTATTCTCGTGACGGATGGTGTCCGGAGAGGCCCAGGGACACGCCCATTACTCGGGCTGAGCGGTGGAGCCGACTTCGTGCTAGGTGTTCGTGAAGCGTGAAGTTCTCAACGTCGCGTCCGATCGTTATGAATACCCGAGGCCACACTTCGAGTGCTCGGGTGCCCGTCGAATTTTGTTGCAGAAATGTTTGTTTTATATTTACTTGCGGTTACAGAATACAAAACTTATTGACGGTGCAACGTGTCTTGGAAAAAAAAAATGAAAAAAAAAAGCTGTTTGTTATGTCGTGCATTTCAATTGACAATATGTTGAGCGGCGAGTTCGTGGTTGCGCTACGTCCTTCTTGCCTCAAGATGGGGGGGGGGGGGGTGTAAATGTACTACAGGTGGGGTTAGCCCTGCAGTGGCCGGTCAACTGCTCCGCCTGAGTCACTGATTTACGTCATTACGTCTCTACCACTGTTCCAATAGGCCAGTGCCCTCGAAAATCATTCGTCATGCAGTTAGGCTGCCAATAGTCTGCACTCATAAAAGGGAATAACTGCGGTTTAACGTCCCCATAGGCGTGGCCGCGCTATTATGAAGGAAAGCTCTATCGGTTGATCAATCATTTGCTTGCCGACCTGGTCACCGTAGTTGCCAAAGCCATTATCCCATTGTAGAGATGGTTCCTGGATTTAACTCCACGAGAGGGGGTAATTCTTTTTCCATTTTTTTTCTAAAGATAGCTTTATGTTTTTCCTTTTAAGCGTTCGTCAGGATGTTACTGGAATGAAATATACTCCACCATGGGGGATTTTCCCGAACTCGTTAGTCCGGCGTCATTGTGTTCTTTCCTGCGCGAATTTAAAAAGAGCTCGGCGTTAATTTCGTCCCTGTAATAGCCGCAGGAAAGCCCCTTTGATTTCGTGGCGAGACTTGACGAAAGCAAGCTTTGTGCGAGCTTGCACGTGCTTAATAAAATACTCCGGCAGCTGGTGATTTCCGCGACATTTATAAGGCGCTGCGGCGAAATGTAGGTCTTCCTTTTTTTATTTATTTGCTTCCGCCCGTAACGTTCTTGGTCGGTAGATGGAAAGAAGGATCCGTTGGCCTTTGAGCGTAGCCTTCGGCGTTTCCACTCGTCCCCCCCCCCCCCCCCTTCCTTCCCTTATTGAAGCCAGCCGTGCGATGCCATCTGCGCTATTAGCGCGGGGCCGTTGCTTTTCCCGGCCTCTGCCGCTTGTTCACCGCCGCCGTGCCGTTCAGGGCGTTGCCTCGACGGTTTGAAAAAAAAAGAAGAAGAAAGTACGTAAATGAAAAGTGGGATGGCAGCGCGTTTCAGCAAATGTCACGTTGGAGTGGTACATCGGCACGCTGCGAGAATGTGAGAGCGCGTAGGCGGACCCTCATCGCGAGGAGTCGTGCTTGGCGTGTGGCTCGCGTCTGCGCTGTGCTCAAGTCGCCCGCTGGTAGGCAGGTCTTTTTTTTTAGCTTTCGTTGTTTTTGTCTTTCTGTGGTAGTCTGCGGAGATTGTGCGCGCACAAATCAGCCGAGGTTACGGCTAGGAGAAACCGCTCGCGACTGTCTTCGGCCGGCGTGTGTGTCTTCTGCTGGTGGCCGATCGCGTGTGTCGTCTGCTCGTGAGGCCGCGTATCGTCCTCTCTTTGCCTGAATACGGTAATGGTGGTGGCAAACATCGTTGATGGCGATGTCAGTGACGGATTGGAGGGAGTTGAGAGATTTGTCTCGTCTGCAGAACAAAAAAAAAAGAGGTTTGGTTTTGTTTATGGGAAAGCATATCACTGTGTGTGTCTCGTCATCGGAGTGAAAAAAAGAAGAGTGAGGAGAAGGTATATATCAGTGAAGATGTGAAGTGACGTGTAATGAAAAGCGGATGATATGATGCGGAATGAAATGTTCTTAATGGGTGTATTCTGGTGCGCATTCGTTCCCACGTCGTGCCAAAAATGCCTCGACTTGGACACGCCGTCCTGGACACTTGTCGCCGGGCCAACTTTCTCGCTTGGTGCGGTAAGACGACTTAACGTCGTCTAAAAGTTTCGAAAGCTGGACGAAAGAATTGGCGCACCTATTCTGCGCGTGTCGCAGCCGTTGCGCGCCTACTCGAGCCATTCCGTGTTGGTTTGTTGCCAGCAGCAGCACCCTGTCCGGTCCCAAGCTTCGCGCGTGTTAGTCGCCGAAGAGTGGTCCAATCTGTAATACATAATTTTTTTTTTATGAATGCCGAATGGTTAAGCTGGCTGGGGCCCCTATTTGCACGTTATGTACGCTGCACTTCCTACATCTTTCTCCGAGTGCGAATTCCGACGCCTTCGGGGCCCCTTTTTTATATATTTTTAAATTTTGTGAATCATTCTTTGTTTGCTGCTGTTCACGTTCATGGCCATATTTTAGTTTCGAACGGGCGTCGTCAGCTCTCGCGTAAAAACTTGAAGCGCGGTCAGCGTGATGGCGCAGTTGAAAGCGCAGTTCTCAGCCAAGAAGAACCTCGGCTGTGTGTGACTGTTGTGATGTTTGATGAACCGGTTCTAATCTTGCCCGTATTTTTGTTTGCTGTCTGGAGTTGTGGCTGGAGCTCCAGTTGTCATGCGCCGTTTCTATTATTCTAAGGCGAAAGCCTTTAATGGCTCATACTCGCGGCCGTGGATCTGTCCGGCGTCCGTTACATCCAGCAACAAACTAGTTGACTAGTCGTAACTAATACTAGTCATTACTGAATAGTCACTTGAAATGATTAAGCAACCATTAATGAATAGTTAGTAACGAACCATTAAGTAGTAGCTAGTAGATAATTAACCATTAATTAGTAGTTCACAAAGGCAAGCAACAGTAGCAGCCAAAGTCGCGCGGAAAGGCTTTCGCCTCGCGCACATTAGATCGGCCAAGTGCCCCCTGATTTTTTTTTTTTGCTGTCTGGGGTTTATTATGTTCCCACGGTATACCCTGAACCGCCGCTTATAACTTCGTCAGTATGAATTTTCGTCGTACACAGTTGGTGACCGTGAAGCGGTCACCAACCTTACCGTACCGTACCGTACCATACCATACCATACCATACCATACCATACCATACCATACCATACCATATATCATATCATATACCGTAGCGTAGCATAGCATACGCTGTACCGGTTATCCTGCGCGAAATGCGGAGTGCTTGCGAGACGGCATTGGCGAGACGCCCCAGAACGGTGTGCGACTTTGGAACAACTAAACTGTTGGTGCGCAGGTTATTGCCCTTCCTGGCGAACAGGTGTGGACAGGTGACGCTAATGGGGACATTCGAGAGAGCGTTCAGGGGAAAAGTGAGCAAAACTGCCGCGTCTGACCCGATTAGCTCGCCAGATTTTTTTTTTTCACGGACTGTAGTCAGCGCCTCCGTTTTTTCGTTTGTTTCTATCGAAATAAAATGGGCTCCTCGCCGCCGGCAGCCTGAGTCGTGTCATGGCTTACGCCGTGAGTGCCGAGGCCTGTGCCAGCTATAATTACTCCCGAGAACTTTCGCTAATTCGAAACTCGCTTAATTCGAACATCCGGTTTATCCGGAGTGACGTGTTTTCGGTCCCCTTCGAATTTGAATGATCGAATGTACGCTGTTAGGCTGAAACTCTTTAACCCCGCGCGTCTCCAAGGATTGGAACTGACAGTATCAGTATTGTTCAGACTATGTGCTGTGCGCAGTGAAATTGAGTACCGACCCGTGCTCAGTACTACAGCGTCTAGGAGTGCTACGGCTACGGTGTGCTTATTTGTCTTCTATTCGCACTGTTTGCCTATTATTGTAATAAAAGTGTTAAATGTCAGGAGGCTAAAATTAGCGAGCCCATCCCTTAAGTAAGTTGTGCCCCGTTGATATGCCTGCTGAAGAAAAGCTCTATGATGCAATAAACCTCATAGGTTTTGTCGTACAAATGGTTTGGTTTATGGGGTTTTTTGGGTTCTTTATGGGGTTTAGGTTTATGGGTTTAGAGGTTCTTTAGACGTGCACTGACATCGCACAGTACACGGGCCTCTAGAATTTCGCCTCCATCGAAATTCGACCGCCGTGGCCGGAATCGAACCCGCGTCTTTCGGGCCAGCAGCCGAGCGCCATAACCGCTGAGCCACCGCAGTGGTTAGGCCTACAAATGTTTACAATAAGTTATAAATTATTATACGAAGTGTATGACAAAGTATGACATTTGTATGATATAATAAAGCGCGTCGTCTTTTTCCACAAGCATGCACCAACTAGCCCCCCACAGTGTGTTACTAAGCTTTATGAGGCTATTGATTCATACAGATTTTTTTCAGCAGAGATATATACGACGGGCGTGGACGACTCCAGTGATGGAGAAACTTTTTGCGCATCAAACTTTTTTACTGTGTTCCCTAAACTCGGCTATTCGAACAATGCACTGCAGGGTGAAAATGCACCGATCTCACTGGGCCAGTATAGGTATTTTTGTCGCGTTAGTGACAGCGATGTAAACAAAACATCGACCGGCCTAGGCATATTTTTCTTTTTCTGTATTTTCTGAGCACGACACCGTTCGAAAGTCGGTTCGAAAGCAAAATGCTTAGGCGACTTTGTTTTGCGATTTAATGCTGTACAGTGCCGAGGTATCAAGTTGACACCGCATTCAACACCTGCCAGCCGTGCCGCTAAAGATATGATTGATTAGTGGCTTTTGATGAAAGCAAATGTCTCGCTTGTCCATGGACACCTCAACCGTGCCGTGAGGGAAGAGTAGAAGGGGAGGAAAAGAGGAGAAAGGGATGCCTTGGTGGAGGGCTCCGGAATTATTTCGACCACCTGGGGATCTCTTAACGCGCACTGATATCGCACAGCACACGGGCTCATTTTGCGTTTGGCCTCCTTCGAAACGCGACCGCCGCGGTCTGAGTGTCCCGTTATCATTGCCCTTGCATGTTGTGGACCTTGGGACTCGTCTAACTGCCATGGTTCGAATGGAGAAAGCTGTTTTATGAGGTCTTCTTCAGGAAGAACAAACCTATCGCTCTATCCGCGGTTCACGGATAGTATACGTCAAGGCTGTTTTACTTAAGAAATGGCTTCGTTGTCGTTTTCTTTTTTCGTCATCATCGCATCTCCTACAATCAGTTTACAGCTACGTGATACGGCCTTCGAACGGCGCGAACTGTGAAACTAGCGGCCGAAGAAAAAAAAATTAATCGTGTAATTCACGTAACGTGACACAGCTTTTCGGCATTTGCTGTAAGGTTGTAATGGGGAGGTGGGAAGATAAAACGATAGAACTGTGAAAAGAGTAACGTGTGTGGGAAAGCGGGCACGTGACCATTTCGACGGATCACGTGACCTCGCTGCGAGATGACGTCATCACTTCATGCGGGCGACGGCCACGGAGTCTGCGGGAGGAGGGACACTGGTGGTGTTGCAGCTGCAACGGCTCACGTTGTACGAGGATCTAAACTAAATAAAAAAAAAAGGCGCGACCTCAAGAGTCGCCCGTACAGGACTGCCCGATATTTATAAGGCCGCACTTCTTTTAATTGTTTATTTGCCGATTCTTCTGGTGTATACTACCTTCTATTTTTCGCGTCGCTACTTTGTGGGAGATAAGAGATATGGAAGAAAGCCGCGATTCCCCCCCCCCCCCCCCCTCCTCTCTCCTCGGCGACCTTAGCGCTTGCGCTGGGCCAGGCAGCAGGGCAGCGGGGAGAACCTGATTTATATTCTTCGTGTTTTGTTTGCAGTTTTCTTTTTTTTTTTTTCGAGCACTCCGAGATCGAGATTCAGCTCGGCGCGCTCGTGTGTGTAGCTCGGCTTCAGAGGGAGAACGGAGTCGAGTGGCACTGGCGGTGGCGGCATTTCCTGATTTCCTCCCGCGAAGTTCCTCTTTCTCTCTCTCTCTCAACTCCTCTGTGCTTCGCGTACGCCGCCGCAAAGCACGGGAGTCTTCTTTCAGCCTCTCTCTCTCTCTCTCCGCATCCTCTCCCTCCATCTCGCTCCTCTGTTCTCTTCTTCACGCCTTGGTGGCTTTCTTTATTGCTTCCTTTGTGAGAGAGTGCGTGTGTGTACACTCCTCGGCGGCTCTTAATCTTCTGCCCGTTAATTCCCCTCGGGAAGCTTGTGTTTCATATCTGCCGGTCTCGTTTGGGTTTTCTTGTTTTCATTTTTTTTTTTGCGAAATTAGATTTTCGTAATGGACCGCCACCACCGTGCACCTACTTCCCTCACTCCCTGCATCTGTGCGCGTGTGCGAACGCTTTTGCGAACGCCGTGAATCGTGCGTTCGCTCGTGTACATGTGCCCGTCTGCGATCTCGAATCGCGGCTCGTATTTCTCTCCTAAACGGGTGGGACGGAGAGGGAGGGAGGAGGAGGAGGGAAGCGCTCTGCTCGGACGCCGCCGGCGGTCAGGGATTCATTTTCTTTTTTGTAGTTGGCTGTCTATTTAACGTTTTTTTTATTGCACCCGCACTCGCCGTTCATTCCATTTCCTCCTACTTCGCCGCCGTCTGCTCTTGACTTCTTTATATTTATATATATATATATTTTTGTTACCCCGGGCCACCGCGCTACATTTCCTGCTCGGCATCCTTTCCAGTGTGTGGCATGTATCTCGCGCGATACGACTTTGCCTCCGTGAGCTGGCCGATTGGTTGGCTCGTCGGTGGGAGGGACGGTCCGGTTTTGGAAGCCACGTGTATGTATACGGTACGTGTATGTTTGTCATCGTCTAACGCACACGCACGGAACACACCGCTGTCTCGTGCAGGAGGGAACCCCGACCGCCTGTGAATCTCTCATGGAGTGTGGTCGATCCCGTGGCAAAAGAAGCCGTAGCAATGTGCGCGCGTTCGTTCTCGTTTGTTTGTTTGTTTTGTTTTGCGAAGGACTGCCGGCTTCAGTGCCAGGCCCCGATGTCAAGAGTGGGGGTGGTCATCGTGTTGAGTGGTGTGTGGCGTGTTGAATGTTCCAGCCTACTCGGAGGGTTTCTCTAACACTGGTCACTGGCTTCCTCCAACTGCAGAAAGAAAAAAAAAGGAACAAACAAGCAAACAGAACGCAGGAGGCCAGTGTTTCTGTATACTGTCGGGGGATAGAAGTCATTGGCACAGCGTGTGCCAACGACCAGTTCGTTCCATTACCACTAATTAGAGAACGTGGGTCCGACTATATATCGCGTCCACAAGTGTGTAGTCTGGATCTTCCGTCAGATCACAGACGGACCGGTGTTCGTTAGGCTGTGCAAGCTTGGGCGATATTATTTTTATTTCTTTGTTCCCACACTAACCTATCTCCGATCACAGAGCTACAGGCTTCATCTGCCGCTTATGTGAACGGGAGATTTCTGTCGCTGATAGTGCATGGCAAACACCTGGTTCTGATAAAAAAGGTTACAATATGGACAATATTTTTTTCTTATCGCAGCTAGAGTTCTCATTGTAATTGGAAGATGCCGAACTCGCCTCAGTGCAAGCCTTGTCGGTTTTCGGAATTTTTTGTAGCTCGATTGGTTTCCTTCGAAGAAGCTGCGGTGGAATGTATCCTCACAACCTCAGAGATCACGCAGCGTCACGCTCAGAACGTGGCATATCGCAGGCATGTGTGGAATGAAAATTCTGCCCTCATAGAACGACAATCAATAAAGCTTGGTGCAATTTTTATTCATAGTAAAATTCCATTTATCGCCTTTTTGTGGCACTCTTAACGTGCATTCTCAGCGAAAGACAGTAGCTATAAATTGAAGTTTACGATGAATACAAAGCACCAACAGACTAGACGCAGAACACACCAACGCCGCCTCCAGAGAACCACACAGACACGCAAGAAGAAGACGCCACACACACAACCAACATAGGGATGACGAGTGCACATGGGAGCATACATACAAGAAAATACTATATATATATATATATATATATATATATATATATATATATATATATATATATATATATATATATATATATATATATATATATATATATATATATATATATATATAACCCGTACTCGATTCCCTCTTGTGAGTGATTATGACGCCGAGGGAATTGTGGACTCCGTGATTGCTGGCGGAGAAGCAGATGCGTTGTGCGGTCTAGCCTCTGAGATCAGCCGTAAAAATAAAGGGTGATTGACGTCAGCTTCCCGTTTGCTTGTGAAAACTACCACTGGCGGGGATCTATTTTTCGGTCTTTCTTTTAGATTAGCGTGAACGCTATGTTGTCAGCGAAAGCAGCCTGTTTATTAACTGTCATTCGAATGCTGTATTGAGCCGATGCAGGCCAACTTCAATTCGTCCTGGGCCTTCCTTTGATAGGGAATAACCTTAGATAGTAAAACTGCAAGGAATAAAAAAAATGTAAAAGTACAGACGCAAAAAAATCAGTAGAGTGAAGAATGATGCTTCGGTAGCAAGCACGGTCAGCTTATGGGATTCCTGGTCGAAATTAAAAAAAAATACATGCATCGGAATTTGTGAGGCGCGACCTCATCATAAGGCGGAGCTTTGGAATCCCGCTCGCTGACGAGGTGGCCGGCCTTGGCATCAGTTGCGACATGTTAATTAGACCGAGGTATTCTTTCGACGCGGGTGACCTCCATTCATTCGTTATATCGGGAAAAAAAAAAAATGTCGGCGTGTTGGCTCGCTCTGCTTTTTTTTTCTTTTTTTGTTTAACCTATAGTCGCTTTGATTTCCCCGTGGAGTCGTTGAGTGACACTTACTCCGACAGTGCTTTCATGACTGTCCGTGCTGTTTTTTCTATTTTTTTAAGGCGCTGTCGTGCCGGCGGCAGCCGAGCTTCGCTCATTGAATGACGTGTAGTCGTGTCTGGAGCCATGTGGAGCCGGAGAGGGCGCTTGATCCTGAATGAGGACGTCGACTTGTATACAACGGCCCCTTACAAAAAATTCTATAGACAGTCTATAGACTGTCCGTAGACTTATGTCTATAAAGTCTATAGACTCTCAATAAGGAAACTCTAGAGAACAGTCTATGGGCAATCTGTAGATTTATGGTCATACACTTTTAGAAGACTTTTGTCTACAGACAGTGTATGCCCTATGGACAGACAGAAGTATCTATAGGAAGGCAATAGAGTCTATAAGAAGTCTATAGACTGTCTATAGACCATTTAGTATGGGGGATTGCCTTTTTTCCTTTGTGTCTTAGTCGTGAGTCGTTCTGTTTCTGCGCGTGGACCCCGAATACCATCCATTGGCTGTTCGGTGCAACCGCATATTGACCGTGTACGTTTTACCGCGGCGTACGCTTTCTTCACGTATAGGAATTTTTGGTTTTTATGTTTTGAGAGTTCGCAGGAATTTTTCTCGGCGTTCATTTCTGGGTCCAATCCTGGGTCTTTTTGTTTGCGGCGAAAATCATTTTCGAGGGATGAATGACCCATTTCTTTTTTGGGGGGGGGGGATGGGGGATGGGGGGTGATATAATGCAGTATTGGCGCGCGGTCATAAGTCACTGAAGAGTTTATCTCGCCCTTTCAGTGATCAGCCCTATAGCATTCGATTTACAAGCAGTTAACGCCCAACAGGTTTGCAATTCTTGTAGAAGGAAGATGGAAGATAAATGCTGGAACGGTCAGACAAAAACTCTAGCGGCAGGAAGTTGACTGCCAGAAAGTGAGTCGTTGTGTTATCATTGTATTGTTCCTCTGGGTTGAGCGAGATGCATCGCGTGGTCTGCGTGCGGACAGCAGCGACCTCATGGCAAACCTGTCACGTATGATGTCTTCTCCCCCCCCCCCCCCCTCTCCTCTCTCTCTCTCTCTCTCTCTCTCTCTCTCTCTCTCTCTCTCTCTCTCTCTCTCCGCCACACGTGATAAGAGAGAGAAATCTGGGAGCTTTTTGAAACTCAAGGGACCCAGGCCCCCTGCTTTTTAGGTTTATGACGGGAAGAGAGACGGTATATCGTGTCGTGCTGACGTGACCAAAGCGATATTTGCTCTTTTTGATTCTCGAAATTTAGCGGTTCGAAAGTCATAGCTATGCGTGTAGTCCTGGCGGAGGAGGAGGAAAAGGGGGGGGGGGGTGCTTAAATGCGCGCTAACTCGGTATATGCACACTTCGAACCGAGTAGACTGATCCAGATGATTTCTAAGCGAGCAACTGTCTCTCCTAATAACGGTGGCTTGCGACGCTTCGGCGTATCACCAGCGAGGCTCGCGCCGAGGCTCGGCCGCTAATCGAGGGCAGCCCGTATGCGTATAGTGAGTGCATGCACTGAACAGCCGAGGTCGGTATTGCTCGCGGGGCGATCGATGCATGCCATCTTTAGCAGCTAAGAGGCAGATGTGGGCGTGCCTCTATAGGAGACGTTTTGAAAGGGGTCGAACGAGGAACCTTGGTATACCTCAACATAAGTGACGCGCTTGATAATTCTGTCTTTATTTTTTATACTTTTTTGTACTGAGAAAGAAGCCCCTAATATTGTGCTTTGACATCGAGACGAGAGGTCGTCAGAGAAAATGGCGCTGCGAAGTTCGGCTGGCGAATTTCGGAAGCGCTGGCTAGTTGGTTCCGGAGGCTCGGGATTCGATCCCCTGTGCCGCCGAGCACCCACCGGATTCGAGCGGGCGCAAGCTCTCACCCGGCCTTGTGCTCAGCGCCTCTGGGGTGAAGTGCTCGGAAAATGGGTCTCAGTGACCCCACCTTGTGGGTAGACCGAGATACCTTGTGCCATGGCGCTCTTTGGCCGAAGCTGCCCTTGCGCCATTAAAGAAAAGAAAAGCAATCATCGTCGTCGTCATTAAAAGGGACCCGTAAATCTGCCCCTGGGGCGCAACGCCCGTCGCCGTCTTTCCCTTATGCGTGCGCACACGTTTGCGTAAAGCACGTGGTTGTCCTGGTTATCGTGCCTATTTATAAACAAACACACACCGAACGGACAGCGTAGTAAATGGGACCGACCGACGGCTCCGCGCTGTGTCCGTTCTAGTCTCCGTATTTCTGTTCTCGCCGTTGCAACCTGCACACAAACAGATCGACTCGCAAAGGGCGGAGTTCCCACCCCTGCGTAGCGTGGCTTCTTCGGAATAAAAGTCACCAAACAAGAAAAAAAAAACGTAGGCGGTGTCTGGGCAACAACAACGCTACTTCTCTCTCTCTCTCTCTAAAATGGACCCCCTCTCCAGGCCTGAGCATGAAATTAGAAGTTTGTCATTAGCTTCGCTCTCCTTCGGTCAGCGTACGGGCGGCGCCCCCCGCCGGCTTCATCGAAGGCGACCGTTATTAGCTAAGCACCGGCCCCTGTGTGTTGTTGGTTTATCGGGGTTGAACGTCCCGAAGCGACTCAGGCTATGAGGGACGCCGCAGTGAAGGGGCTCCGGAAATTTCCACCACCTGGGGTTCTTCTGGGGGCACTGACATCGCACAGTACACGGGCCTGTGGCCGAATCGCGCTACTTTTTCCATCTTCCCACCGAGGCGGCGACGAAGGCGAAAGCGACATTCGGCAAGCCGCTGCGCGTCGAGCTCTCGCCCGTAGACGCGGCTTTTGTGAGTGTGTTGTTGTCGGCGTCCCCCCCCCCCCCCCCCCCCCCCCCCTCCCCAACATCGCGCTTGCGCGGCCTGCAACGTGGCACGTAGCGTGAGACATAAAATGCGCGCGCAATGGAACGACAAGAAAAAAAAAGAAAGCAAAGGGGACAAGCCGGCAGTTCATGTACGCTGCATCGCCTGTGACGTGTGCCGCTTCAATAGCACTTTGTGTGTCAGTGTGCGTGCGTGCGTGTGCGTGTGCGCGTGTCGGCGTGACGACGCGGGGCGTAATATTGCGAAAGTCATTGTTTACTTAATGCGAAGGCTTGGGGGGGGGGGGGGTGCCTACGGATTCACACCTGTGGATTTTCAATGCGCGCGCCGTATTGTTCTCCTTTTTTATTTTTACTTGGAAGTAGGTTCGCCTGAGCGTGTGTTTGGCAAGCAATGTATATGGTTGCAAACATTTCGCCGCTATTTATAGCGGCACCTCCCTCTCTCTCTCTCTCGTGTATAAGGTATATCCTGGTGGAGTCGGAGTCGCTGTGTGTGTGGTGCTGCGGATGTCATTTCAAATCGCAAGCTGTCACAAGATTGTTGTGCGATGGTCCCGTCGTTTGCAGGTAATGATGTCATTATTACGTGACTAGAGTCTCGAATATTTTTTTTTTTTTTTGGCGGGGGGTGGGGGGTTGTGGTTCGTCGGCCTCGTCCTCTTCGAGAATTGTGAATCGCCGGGTTGCTGCCTTCAGTATATCGACGAATCACGAGTGGCTGTTAATGCGTTCTGGGTCCCTTTAGGTGAACAGACTCGTATCGGGCCCCTTACCTCAGCCCATTCTGTGCGTAATGACACTGATGTACTCGTGCGGTGGAATGTTCTGGCCGCGATCACGCCTGGTCCGAATTTTCGGACGGTTCGTTATGAGCAGTGCGATATACCTTCGCATGAAGCAAACGCCATTCTTGAGCAATGACGGAGTCGAGAGACGTTTGTTATTTATTTATTTGTGACGCTAAGTGCGCCGCACGGCATAAAACGTGATGTCATTAACGAACGTTATAATACGTTACAAAAAGGCATGAAGTCCGGTTATGTATAAAAAGTCACAAATTTCGGGCGTAAATGTTTTTCGTTAGCCACAAGTGGAAATCGGAGTAATTGTTCGAGGACAAGCCTTTGCCTCTTGAAGAACGCGAGCGCGCACCAGAGAAGTTCCTGGGCATGTCCACAACAGGTGGTGACAGTGGTGTCAGAAGCGGGTGCTTCGCAGTGAGGGCATTTTTCCGGCGCAGGAATCTTCTCACTTCGCCACTGGTGGCGAATTGCAGGCGTAAGGGCCACTCCGACCCGCAGCCGTCTCAGAGGGACCTCCTCCACCCGTGATAGGTTGGGGGGAAGGGGGTGGGTACACGGGGGAATAAGAGCACGTGTACGCTGCCTGAGGGAGGCTGAACATGTTAAATGTGTCAGAAGTAGACCTGGTGGCAAAGAGGCATGGGGAGTTTGTGGAACGTCCGTTAATCAAGGTATCATGTCAGGTGCGATGCTGTCGGCATCTGTGCGAGCTTGAACCCAGTGGCTGAGTATTGGCACCGGGTAGGATTGACAAGCAGCATGTATGGCCTGGGAAACCCGAAGGGTACCACGGACTTTCTTTAGATGCTTCAGAGTTTCTTGTGAATGAGACGTTTGCTGGTTTGTCGGAATTCGTTGTGCCCTATAGCGTCGAGCATGGTAGCGTTTTCGATGTGCTGAAGAAAACAAACAAACTGATACGGCTATTGCTGTAAGGGCCAATTACGAACTATCTCATTGCAATCAGGCGCCTAACTGTAATAGGTGAAAACTATAACCACTTCCTCTGGTTAGCACGATTTGCTTGTTTTCTGACTTCCGCCACGTCAGGCATTACCAGAGTCTTGAGTGTACTGATACGGTTTTGCCACCGCACTGCTGGCATATTACTAAGCGCCGCTGGCATATCAGCG